>JAXCGZ010015820.1:25000-32500 GCA_037179515.1 Halocaridina rubra | reverse complement strand
TGTCACTCACCATCCTGATAAGGTTGTGACCTCCTGCTCGAAGTGGGAGCCTGGGTGAGTCTGGACCCAGGGACGTCCTCATGACAGTAGCAAAGTACGGAGCAAGATGGGGGTAGTGAAGACACTTAACAGTGAAATAGGACACATTGGCATAAATCCTCTCCACAAGAGGGGGCAAGTATAGCTTCAACTGCATACTCATAATACGGGTAGAGAGAGAACATCCAAAGATAAATCTCATGACTCGATTCTGGAACTTTTCAAGTGACTCGAGTGCTGGTCTAGGAAGTTGACACAAGGCAGGGGACAGACAGTCGACCACTGACCAAAGTAGTAGGAAGTAGAGGGTCCTCGCCACTGGGATGGAGACACCTGCAGCATTGTTGGCAAGCCACTTGAAAGGGGCAAAGCGGGGCACCAGACGGTTAAGAAGGCTCCTCACAAAGGGATGAATTCGTTGATGTGCAGGTATTGCTGAGGTGATCCGGTCTTGTACCTAAATACATGCCCTGTGTGCAGTGAGGGATGACATTACCACCCATGGAGAATGCGGCCAGTACTCTGCAGTTGTGAGAAGTAAAATTTCTGCTTTTTTCTGGGGTGATAATAAGGCCACAGGAGAGAGCAGACACGTAAAAATCATGGAGCATGTGCTAAAGGTCGTGAAGTGAGGTCGTGCGGATGCATATGTCATCCGCATAGCAGGTTACTGTAGTAACAGGGATGACAGGAAGGAGGGAGAGTAGACAATGCATTAGGATATTGAATAGAAAAGGAATTAGCACGCCACCCTGAGGAGCGCCCAGTTCAAACCGTTCATAGGAGCTATACAACCCTTTAAAAAGGACACATGATGTTCTGTTGCAGAGATATCCCCGTATCCATTTCAGTATGTTCCCCCGAACACCAAAGTCCATCAGCTGGTCAAGAATAATTTCCCTGTTGGCTATATTAAAGGCAAATTTGAGGTCCAGGATGGCGACCACACTGGTGGGGGAAAGGCAGGTGTAGAGTTCAGCGAGGCAGCGATGTGTGCTCTGTTGCGGGAGGAAACCATAAAGGCCGGGGGAGACTTACCCTGTAGACTGTGTATGAGCCGGGCAAGAGGGATGCATTCAAACACTTTGCTGAAACAGGAGGTGAGGGAGATAGGTCTAAATTTGTCAGTTCCAGGTTTTGGTAAAGGAATAATAGTGCTTCTGGTCCAGGCAGAGGGTACATGCCCCAAGCGAAAGCAAAGATTGAAGAGTTGCAGTAAGGAGTTTACCAGTAACTTTCTTAAGAAGATTTGGAACTTGATATGTAAGACCATCCTCCCCAGGGGCAGTAGCCTTAATCCTAGGAAGAGCACATCATAGTTCATCCTCTGTGAATGGGATGTCATCCTCCTCATCTGTCTGTAGCACTGCACCTATCAGGCGGGGGTTACGAAAACTGCGGCGAGAGGAGAGTGCCTCTTGAATATTCCCTGGAAGGTTGCAAGTTTGTGACAGCACTGACCAGGTAGTAATGAGGTCCTGAGCATACTCAAGCAGCCTATGGTGTAGAGCACAGGTGGATTTCTTCTTGACAACCTTCCTTATAAGATGCCACATAGTCCCATCACTAGTCTGATGGTTAATACTATCCGTAAATTTCTGCCAATACTCCGTGTACATGCAGGGCAACCAGATCATTCCTTGCCAACTGATATTGGTGCAGGTGGTCAGGTGTGTGCTGTCTTTGAAAGGAGAGTCCAGCATCAACAGCTATCCTTTCCGCCTGGGCAATACGCTGATCCGGAGTCCAGGAATGGGCCTCAGGGTGACGTGGAAAATGTGGGCCGAAAACATAATATGTGTAGGAGTCATGTGTAGAATTCACCAGGGAGTTGTATAAGCTGTCAGGAGAAAGGAGATCAAAAGTGGGAAGGAGGTGAGAGATAAACCAAAGGTATGTGGGGCAGTACTTTGGAGGGATAGAGATGCGGGTGCAGTGATGGGGGAGGGTAGGAGGCAACATGGTCAGAAAAGAGAGAAGGGATAGAAGAGCAGGAGACATTAGGCACCACAAGGCCAGCTGTGAAAATGTGATCTACAGTACCCCCATGAGCGTGTGTGGCACCACCAATATCCCAGCTCATGAGGAGGTAGCGGTGGATGTAGTCGAGCAGAGGCTTGCCACCACGGTTGGGAGTGGGAGATGAGTCACCAAGGGCAGGGTATCTGGCGTTAATATCCCCCATATATATCATTCCACTGTCTGTACGTATTGGAAGGGCTGGTAGATTAATCACACCAAGGGCAGAGTAGACATTGCACAACCGAAGAGTACCATTCCCAACAGTGATTTCAAAGAGCTGAAAGGTCATATCAACTTGCGCAGAAGAACCAAGGAGCGTGTGAGGTACGGAGGAATGAATGTAGGTAATGAGTCCTCTTCTGGTATAATGCACATATGGAACATACCCTGTGAGCAAAGGAGCCTCCTCCCCTGGTGGACCATCACCAGGAAAAGCCTCTTGTATGAAGATAACCTGCGGATGATGTCGATAAACATAGGCTCTAAGTGCAGTGAGTTTAGAAGAGTGTCCAATTCCTAAGGCATTCCAAGAGATGGCATGATATCGTATGTGACTAGTGATTCTTACTCTTACTTTTGTGGTGAGAAGAAGTGGGCAGGGCACTATCAGATAAAGCATGGGACGAGGAAGACCTGGTCTGTGCATCAGTCAACTTTTCAAGTTGGGAGGTGGCCTTATTAAGCTTGTCAGTGAGAGTCATGATGGTGACGATAACAACATGATTTGCGAGAGTCCTTTCCGTTGTAGCTTGCTGGGTGACCATACTGCCAATGCTGGTACCAAAGGTATCAAAGCATGCTGTAAGAGCTATACAACGGGACTCCGGGGTAGCAGCAGCCTTACAGATAGCAATGATGTCAGCAGAGTCAGTAGGACGTAGCGAGGAAGGTGCGGCGACAGGTGGTGGCAAGGGCAGTGGAACTCGCTCAGGTGGTGTGGCACAAGACTGCCTAGCATAGCCACGTTGCACTGAAGACATTTCCACAGCGAGGTGTCTGACGGAGGCAAAGATGTTGATCCCAAAGCAGTATCACAAGCAGTGGCAGCAGCAGGTGAAGCAGCAATATGATGCGGGCAGGAGCGTGAATCATGGCCAGCAGCACACTACGCACATCTAGCCAAAGCAGAACCATAGAGTGAGATATGGCCAATACCTCAGCATTTATAACACCAAGGCTGCTCGTCCTTCACCTGAGCAGTTCACATGATGGGAGGCAAGGGAGAAAGGAAAACTCAACGTCAGGTGGGGGTGGTTCAGGGAGACTCCAGGTGACGACAATACAGTTCATAGGTTTCCCGTCCTGAAAGATCCGTCGAGCAGTGTGCACCCCTGGTAGCTCCTTGGCAAGGGAAGGGTCAAGTGCAATAGGGTAGAAAGTAACGAGGTATGTTGGGAACTTACGGGGCCTCTCAATCGAGTCCTGAATATCACACCATAGAGAGAGAAAATCACCACTTGTGACCCAGTCAATGGTATCCTTGCGATGTCTCAAGATGCAGACAAAGCATGATGTAATCGAAGACATCTTCACCTCAACCAGCTCCCGATCTAGACAAAAAGTTTTGGTGACGTCAGTAAGCCAACGAAGCTTCACTTCACTGAAGGGGTTTTCTTGGAAGCCCAGCTTGACATAATCTGCCCGGGGAGCAAAGGCTGGGGCAGCAGATGAGAGCGACAAGAGTACAGCTGACTGGAGTGATGAAGAGGTAGCAGAAGGGGGCAACAAAGGTATAGCAGGAGGAAGAGAGCGGGGCAAGGGACTGTCGGAGGCTGCAACTTGCACAGCGTCCTTGTCTGTCTCGTGCATCTTGGCAGCAGGTGACATTGAGGCACTGCTGGCATCAGACCCATGGTCGATGGGGCATTTAGTTGAGGCAGAGTTCAGAAGTCGAGGGTGAAGATGAGAGCACGTAGTCCCAGCTGGCAGCTGCTGATGTCTACAGGGTGGAAGTGGAGGCCAGTCCGGCATATCCTGACCAGCCTCGTCACACTGGGCGAGGTTGGCCTTGATATCCACCACAGAGGATGGTCCCGAATAGTCCATGGTGTCAGGTGAAGTGGTAACTCAAGCTTGAAGAGATGTCAACAAGAGAGGGAGGCGACTATGACGTCACACACTTCATATTGGGCATGCACAAGTCTGAGGCAGCCGAACGTAGGGGGTGTAAGCACTGACAGATAGCTTTTCTCAAAACTACCACCTTAGTCCAAAACAAAACCCCAAAAAGCACTGTATACACTAAAATGACGACTGTGTCTTACTATGAATTTCGGCAGGGTGAAGAAGCAAACAGCGCTGTAGAACCCTCAGAAACCAGCAATAACTGTAGAGCTCACTCAGTCATCTGTTGTATACAATCCGGCCACCATGACAGTCGAGAGGAAGAGAGAGAGAGAGAGAGAGAGAGAGAGAGAGAGAGAGAGAGAGAGAGAGAGAGAGAGAGGAGAGAGAGAGAGAGAGAGAGAGAGAGAGAGAGAGAGAGAGAGAGAGAGAGAGAGAGAGAGAGAGAGAGAGAGAGAGTAAGATAGATAGATTGACAGTTATAATATGTGCTTATATGTGAGTTCTTCTAGGACTCCTGCATCTAGGTGGTTATTTCTAATGTATAATTGCATTATACATTAGGTTCAGTTATAGCTGCAAATGGTGGAGTGGAAGCAGATGTGTGTCACAGAGTGAATGAAGGCTGTAAAGTGTTGGGTGCATTGAAAGGAGTGATGAAGAATAGAGGGTTGAAAATGAATGTTAAGAAAGTTTTGTATGAGAAAGTGGTTGTACCAACTGTGATGTATGGATCAGAGTTATGGGGTATGAAAGTAAGTGAGAGACGGAAACTAAATGTGTTTGAGATGAAATGCCTGAGGAGTATGATTGGTGTATCTCGGTAAGATAGGGTTAGGATTGAAGTGGTGAGAGCAAGAACGGGTGTGAGGAGAGAAATTGCAGCCAGAGTAGATATGAATGTTCTGAGATGGTTTGGACATGTGGAAAGGATGGATGATGAAAGATTGCTGAAAAAGGTGGTCATGGAAACAGTCCGTCCTCCAGCGTAACATTAAGATGGTTATTTGTGAAGATACATTTATACATAATGCAATTATATCTATTCTGTTATTCAATCGCCCTTGGCTGTTTCCCCCTTTAATTGGGGAGTAGCCGACATCATAGAAAGAAAACAATAAGGGGATTACTTTGCTCTATGGGCAATGACGAGGGAACTAGCGACAGTTCAGCTGGCGATGCTGGAATGCCACAGCCCATCCAATCGGCTCTTCCACAACCTGTGTTGCTTCACAACTGCCAACTCCTCCTAATGCCCCTACCACAGGGCTACCTCTGTAAGATGCAGCCCCGTGGTAACAGCAGATGCCCATCAGAGCTGCGTCACAATCACACGCCACTCATTCCTATTCCTATCACGCTTGCTTGCTTCCCTTACACCCATCCGCCTATCATTCAGGGCTCTTCTTACTCCAACAATCCACCCAAACCTAGGCCTCCCTCTAGCATTTCTCCCATCAACTCTCGCATTCATCACCTTTTTCAGTAGTCTTTCATCATCCATCCTTTCCACATGGCCAAACCATCTCAGAACATTCATATTTACTCTGCCTGCAATTTATCTCCTCACACCGTTCTTGCTCTCACCAGTTCATTCCTAACCTTATCCAACCGAGATGCACCAATCACACTCCTCAGGCATTTCATCTCAATCACAATTAGTTTCCGTCTCTCACTTACTTTCACTTAACATTCATTTCCAACCCTCTATTCTTCATCACTCCTTTCAACTCACCCAACACTTTACATCCTTCATTCACTCTGTGACACACATCTGCTCCATTCCACCATTTGCAGCTATAACCGAGCCTAAATACTTAAACAGATCAACTTCCTAAAGTGTCTCTCTTTTCAACATAATATTCAATCCAGTACCATCCTCATTTCTTGTACACCTCATAACCTTACTCTTTCCCACATTCACTCGCAACTTCCTTCTCTCACACACCATTCCAAATTCTGACACTAACTGACACAGCTTTTCCTCTGAATCTGCCACCACCACAGAATCATATGCAAACAGCAACTGATTCAGCTCCCACTCGTTATCATCCCCATCTACCATTCTCAAACCTCGACCACACACTCGCTCATTCACCTCTCTTACGACTCCATCAATATACAAATTGAACAGCCATGGTGACATCACACATCCCTGTCTCAGTCCCACACTCACTGGAAACCACTCACTCACTTCATTCCCTACCCTAACACAAGCTTTACTGCCCTCATACAAACTCTTCAGTGCATGCAACAATTTACCATTAATTCCATATAATCTCAAAACATTCCACATTGCCTCTCTATCAACTCTATCATATGCTTTCTCCAGATCCAAAAATGCAAAATACACATGCTTACCCTTTGCTAAATATTTCTCACATACTGCCTAACTATAAAAATCTGATCTATACAACCTCTACCTCTCCTAAAACCAGTCTGCACTTCTGCGATCACATTTTCTGTCTTATCCCTAATCCTATTAACCAGTATCCTACCATACACTTTTCCTACCACACTCAACAAACTTATACCCCTAAAATTACTGCATTCATACACATCTCCCTTACCTTTGTATAGGGGCACTATACAAGCAATCACCCATTCCACTGGCACCATTGACAACATAAAGCATATATTAAACACTCTCACTAACCATTCCAATGCAGTCACACCCCCTTCTTTCAACATCTCCGCTCTCACACCATCCATTCCAAGTGCTTTACCTGCTTTTGCTTCATACAATGCCCTTTTCACCTCCTCTCTTATAATCTCTCTCTCATTTTCATCTCCCATTACTGGCACTTGAACACCCCCCACTGCCACTATAGCTGCCTCTCTATCTTCCTCAACATTCAGCAAGCACTCAAAATATTTTGCCCATCTTTTCCTTGCATCGTTCCCTCTTAACATTTGTCCATTCACATCTTTCACTGTCTCTTCCATCCTCGATCCACCCTTCCTTACTCTCTTCACTTCTTTCCAAAACTTCTTTTTATTCTCCTCATATGACCTACTAAAATCCTGTCCCCACCTAACATTTGCCAACCTCTTCTCTTCCTCTACCTTCCGCTTGGTTTCCACATTTTTCTCCCTATATCTTTCATACTTCTCCCTACTTTTACACTGCAGCCATTCCTCAAAAGCCCTCTTTTTCTTCTTCCACCTTCATTTTCACCCCTTCATTCCACCACTCGCTGCCCCTCCTCATGCCACCTCCAACAAACCTCTTTCCACACACATCACTTGCATGTCCCACAAAACATTCTTTCATCAACCCCCATTCCTCCTCTAACTCCCCAACTTCTCTTTCTTTCACCCTGTCATATGCCACTTTCAACCTGTCCTGATATTCCTGTCTCTTCTCTGACTTTT
>JAXCGZ010015820.1:0-17500 GCA_037179515.1 Halocaridina rubra | reverse complement strand
CATCTCAGAGGGTTAGGAAGATGATCCTCGTGAAATTTCCAGTTACTACTTCTCCAAGACTGAAGGGCAGACGGTGCCATCCAAGCTAGTGCTGGTCCACATCTGCGGACCTCTCCCTGCTCAAGTCAGCCTAGGAATTTGGGGTAAGTTCCACCTGAGGGAGTATAACCTAGAACCTCTCCGTTGTTTCTGCCAGCAACTCTTTGGCCACCCCGCAGCCTGTCCTTTGCCTGTGCGATGTCCTGAGAGGCTGAATAGGTTCCCTCAAAGAATCCCATCCTCTGCTCCTAACCAAACTGCAACACCTCAACCTTCACACCTGCTCCTCCTCCTACCTTCAATCCCTGGTACTGATCCCCTCCTGCCCTACCAGACCAAACCCCCTACCCAAAATCCCACACACAACACTAACCTGTCTCTAAACACACAAACAAAACCTCCTCCCACTCCTGCTCCTACACAGACTCCCACTACCTCCTCATGCAACAATTAGACTCACACCACCACCCACACAACACTCAGACTCACACCACCTCCCCACGCAACACTCAGATTCACAACACCACCCCACGCAACACTAAGACTCCAACTGCCTCCATTCAAAGATCTCCTAACCACACCAAGTCCCAAGACCCCACACTCAATAACCACATTCCTTCACATCAACCTCTCCAAACACCTTCCTAAGCTTCCACAGTTCCAGCTACTCCTAATCCACAACCCCTCTTCACTCTTAAGGACGTTACAAAATTCATCACCCAGGCATTACACGCAGCTGTACAGCTCTTTGACAGCAACATCGATTCCTCTCCCAGGGATGTTTTCAACCAAGTTGCTGAAATCACCCACGACATCATTGCTCAAGCTCTCACCTTGAAAAACCAACGTCTTCTTCACTAGACTGCCACTCCTTGCATTTCCTCATGTTAAACCATTAAGATGTCTAAGCTTGGGATCCTACACTGGAATGCCAATGGTTTGAGAAACAAAATTCAACACCTAGAAGGCATTGCCAGGGCTGATAATATCGATGTTATCATGGTACAGAAGGCCCTGTATTTGAATCAGAATATTCCTAAAGCATCCGGATACCAGGGCTTCTACCAACACTGGATTCCTGGGGAGAATAGAGGCAGTGCCACCTTTGTCAAAAGGAACCTACAAGCCAGAGAAATCAGTTGCAGTGAGGGGGTCCACATCCTCACTGTCAACATCAAACTACAGGGCAGCAGCATAGACTTCCACAACATCTACAGACAGCAGGACGGTGACCTGGACTTGTCAGCCCTCTTTGGTACAGCCAGTCTCGCTGATCTAGCAATAGGTGGCAATTTTGACGTGCGCCAACCTAAATTTAGGCCTAATCACACTTGTGCAGCAGGCAGACACATCATGAGTCTGCTGGACGGCCAAGAGGACATCATCATGCTCAACGACCATGAGCCAACTCGCAACAGAGGTGGAATCTGGATCTCACCTTTGTCTCAAACTCCTTCAGAAAAGTCACTACTAGGGAATTTTACCCCCGTGTCACGAGGGGCCACTATGGGATCAACCTTAAGCTGACGATTCCGAACATATTGTAAATCCCTGCTCCAACACCACGATGAAATTTCAAGAAGGTCAAATGCAGCCAATTCCAGGAGCACATTAGCAAGTGGTATTCAGATTACACACCTCAAGGGGATATAGACCAAGCTGAAGCTGAACTACTTAATGTCTTCAAGCTGCAGCAGACTCTTCTAGCCCGCTCTGCAAATCAGGACAAACAAATCACCGTGACAGGTGGTGCTGCTATGAGAGAGTCAAAGAACTCAATCACTAGGTCAGTGTCGTCCGAAAGATACACAGAAACTGCCCCACTAAGGATTCTTACTGTACCCTCCAGTTAGTCAAAGAGCCTGTCCATGAAGAGACAAAAGAAATCAAGAGGAAAAAATGGTTTGAATGGTGCTCCACTCTTAATGTCCATACCTCTATGGGCTAATTGGGGAGAAATATCAAATACTCTGCTAAGGGAAGACCTCCAAGAATCATCCCCCACAGGGACCCCAGCAGGGTAGCAGAAGAGCTCTCCACCAAATTTGTGGAAAGGGCAAACTCCGTCCAGCTCCCATTCATGAGCAGAAGAACTCTACAGGGTTTCACCACTGAAAGATGGGAAGAAATTGAACCCATCAACACAGAAGATTTCGTTGACACCCTCTTCACCCTGGCCTAGCTGCAGAAAGTGAGCAAGAGCTCCAAGAACACAGCCTCAGAGGCAGATAGAATCACGTCTTCGATGATTCAGAATATGGGACCTCAGGGAAAATTAGTACTACTCTTACTGTTAAACTACACATACACCCAAAGAATCAGACCAGCAACATGGAACAAGACAGATAATCAGCTCATCCCTAAACCTAAGGATCCTAATAACCCACTCCCTGCTTCCCTCTTAAGTTGCTTGAGCAAAGCTGCTAAAAAGATGGTACTGTACAGACACCGCTGGAAGTGCCCTCCCTTCCATGAGAATATGTCTGCCTACCAGCCAGGCTTAGGCACTTCAGAATGCATAGCATCCAGTATATCATTCATTAACAACTGCTGTGCATTCGTCATCTTCCCCAACCTAGAGAAGGCCATTAAACTTGCCATTGTCCTGGTAATACTCTCTGCTCTAGTTGACAAGCAGATTAAAGGAAACCTTCTCTCCTGGATCAATCAGAGTCTACTACAGCGAAATGCTCGGGTTAAAGTACAAGGCCACTACTCCACCTACAAATTTCATGAAAACGGGACCCCACAAGGTGGAATTTTCAGTCCCTTCCTCTTCAACTGTCTCCATGGAAAATAATCGTGGACATTAAACTGCCTTCTTGGGCCAAGATATTCAATTATTCAGAAGACTTTGCCTTCGTCATAAGAGGTGATAGGTCTTTTAACATGACCCAGGATTGCCTCAGCAAGATTCATCAAGCCTCCATCTCCTTGACTCAAATAAATGCCCTCAAAACCAAGGTGCTCCCCATCCACTAGCGGAGACCGGACATTAGACTGGTCATAGATAACGAGCCTTTGGACTGAGTTATTAATCACCTTTACCTGGGCATATACATCTACAGCCCAATCTCCCTTGAACTCAAGATACAACATTTGCGTGACAAGTGCAAACTGCGCCAGACTGTCGTCTGACAGATGTCGAGCTTATCCAATGGCACAACCTGTAGTCTTCTCAGAACCATCTACATGCAAGCCATACAGAGCCTTATGGATTATGCGTGTCCCACCCTTTGGCTCCTTGAAGACCGACAATTGGACAAGATAGAGGACATGCAAACATTGCCATGAGGACAATGCTAGGAGCCCCCATTTGGACCGAGAGAGATAATCTTCAGCTGGAATCCAATCTCATGCCACTAAAACTCAGATATCTGCAGAGAATGACCTTCACAGTGGCTAAAACCACCATGGCACAACGTCCCTGCCGGGTTAGCACTAACTTTCAATAAGACTCTCGGTCATCACCCGGGCCAGCGCAAATTTTCAATTAGCTCTCAGCCATCACCCGGGCCTCCCCACAAGGAACTGGGCAGCCAAGGTCTGTGCTGAGTTTAAAGCCTTAGAAGTCAAGGAGAACATTCTAGCCAAGAACCAACTCACTCTGCTCCCTGACTACTGATACCCTTCTCCATGGGATGACCAGCCGCTTGATATAAAAATCGTGTTTCTTAACAACCCTTAAAGCTCAGTCAACCCACTTGTCCTCAAAAACACGCACAAGGACTAATCCAGAGTTTGAGTAGGCACAACTCCCAAGTCTTCTACACAGATGGTTTAGTTAATTAAGAAACTGGAGCCTCAGCTGCCGCCTTCACCACCGAAGAATACGTAGAATCCTGGAGATTGTTGAACTCCTGTTTCTCGCACCACAAGCCTCTCTCTGGGCAGAGATTCAAATATCCCTAACCCCTTGAGCCTCTAGATCAAGACTAAAGCCTCTAGATCACTTCTTAGCTTACTACTAGCCAGACACAATCAATGCACTGACACTGGACCTCCCTCTACCCTGTGGTACAAAACCGCCACCAAGCTACAGCGCATCACCCTGCCCAAGACCCTCCTCAGAAGCTAGGCGGTCTACAACTATCAACTGAGACTCAGATACAAGTGCACCTGGAAAATAGTCGAGGATAATGTTAAGAAATGCTACCTCTGCCAGGAAGCTAAGCCGCAATCTCTTATCCACTACATCCTTGAATATGAAGTCTTCTCAGAAATTCAGTGGAAGACTAGGGCCCCGATAAGTTAGGATGGTGGGAGATGTTGTAAACCTAGTTCCATGAAACGTAGATTGGATAACCACAGATGATTGGCATATCTTCAAAACTGGTTTCTTGCAGTGTGTGTCGCCCTTGGCTGAACCTAGTGAAATGGCCAGAGGAAGTATTCCATATGTTTTGGGGCAGGACTGCCAAAAATAGCAAATGTTGGGGCCTTGTTTCCCCATCACTCCATAAATTACTTCCATACCCAAGAAATAAGATGAAAGACATTACCAATGAAATATTAGAAAAAAAATAATTTTGTTTACCCTGCGTGTGTTTATATGGGAGAGTCTTCATGCTAAATGTATGCCTTTTTTAACCCCATCTGTGCAAAATTCTTCCTGGAATTGTTTTATTTTTTAGATAATCAGGGATTTTCTTAATAAAGAAGTATATCTTGTGTAGTAAATCTGAAAATTTTACATTACTCTAACATTGGGTCATTAAAACTAAATATAAAGAAAAGAATGAGTAAATATTAATCTCTTTTATTCATTGTTTTTAATGAAAATTTACAATATGTAGTTATGAGTACATATTGTTAAATGAAAAGAAAACTTCTCAGCTACTTCTCTTTAAGATTGGTCTTTTTTTGAATATTTGGCTTAGGAAAATCTCAATAGGTAATGATTTTGCAAACTGTAGTTATAGTGGGCCTCGCTGATATTCAAACGTATTGGGTTGTTATTCTGAAAAGGAAAAAGATACTGCATATTATACCTGTTTTGACCTGAATTAGTGGTAGTTAAATAATTATAATGCTTGATGTTGGAATACGTTTTTCTCTTTATGATTATTTTTTTAGAAATAACATGATTTATATATTAAATGTATCATGGATGATGAATTTCAAACGAATATAACCTGAACTCCCAAAAAATATTTACGTAGCATAGATAAAATTGTGTTATGACTGTTTATATTATTAAATATAAGAAAAAACAATTATTGTTTTTTTTCAGATAAGCTTTGATTTACAGAGTATAGGGCAAATTGAGTAAATAATAGCTTTGGGTATGGTGTATAAGAATAATAATATGTGCTACTTGGTTTTAATCTTGAAAACAAAAATTTTTTTACATAGTACTTTTTCTAGATGTTCATGACTTAGCCACAGAAAAATAAAACGGCACCTTTAGATATACTATGTTTGTAACTAGATTAATAGTAATTTTTACAATGTTATTTTGTTATTTTGCAATGGTCATAAACTCTGTTATATTAGCATACAATATCTACTCTTTTTAACTGCAGTTGCATGGCTTATAGTCCAAAACTAATTGTTTAATGTAATATATTTATTAATTATAAGTAAATAATTTTAAAATATGCAATGATAATGTATTATTTGTTGTTAATTTCTATTGGAAGATGCTCTTTAAAGTGTTTTTCCATGAGTCCACGCTCGAGACAAGTCAACCACTACGCCACAATAATAACCAGTGAGAATGCTGAGGAATGAGCTTTCACCTTCACTACCACTATTTCAAAGCAAACGTCTTGGGCATGCTTCCCTCATGCCTTTTCTTTTATCATATAGGACTGTGATACATATGTGGACAATTTAGAGACAATTGTGTTGTAAGAATGCTTAATGGAATGACTCAGCCATGGTAACTAAATTACCAAAAGGAGGAACTAGTGGTAGAAATATTTTTTTTTTAATTTGTATTATTTGTGAATCCTTAAACAGTAGTTTATTATTGACTATGGATTTAATCAAGATATTGATAATGAAAAATTATGTAATTATAATAAACAGACTAAGTTTAATTAATAAATTAACTGTTATTCTTATAATAAAGATATTAGTCAATAATTTTGACAATTGTTTGTTGACAAGAATACTTTTATGTTGCCATGTTATGATACTTGCTTTCGGTTTATGTAATGACGCATATTTTTAGGCTCTTATGCCCTTGCTTCTTATAGTCATATATAAACAAAACAAAAAAACAAACAAACATATATTTCCATTTGGCAATGGTTACTCTTTTACAGAACTAAGAGTACACTTATAAGTAGACATGTTAATTGAAGTAATAAGTAAGATAGTAATACATACAGTGAATAGAGATATAGCATTCATATAAAATGAAGAGTACCTTGAGTTAACAGATGTGCATAAAAATAACAATAATCATACTAGTAATAAAAATTAAAAAAAAAAATAATAATAAGTAAAAAGGAGTCCGTGACATAAAACCGGAACAAACAAACAAACAATAACACTCGCTACAGGATTGTTATTATCGACATCATCACCATATATGTATTACTTACAATGAGAATAATTGATTCTTAACTTAAGAATCAGAGAAGGTGATATCCATTTACATATATAATGGTTAGTGTTAAGGGAAATAGCTTTAAGTCATTAAGTTTGATTAGTGTGTGAGCAGTAACTATTTGTCCAAAAGAAATCTATATAGTTTGCCTTTGAAAGCTGTGAAGGAGAATTAATTATTAAGATGTTCTGGAATATTGTTCCAGAGTGTTAGCCCTTCAATAGTGATCATCTCTGAAAACTGCATCTGTGTTTGTTCTATGAATAAAGACCTCACTACTCTGTCTTGTGTTGGTTCCCCTTATATTCTTGACTGCTTTGAAATTAGATAACCAGTTAGGATAATGATGGTTCAAAATTTTGTATACAAAAAGGTAAATAGCATAGGCGACCTTTTCTGCCCGCAACCACCCAAGAGTTTTGACAGCAGGTGTGATGTGGCCATATTTTCTTATTCCTCCCAAGGCAACTCGAGCTGCAAAATTAATAAGCTTCTGTATTCTATTATCTGAGTCTTATTGGTAGCTCCCCATACAGTTGTGCAATAGTTTATGTGACTTAGGGCTAGAGATTCGACAACCGTTATTCGAGCGGTAGTCTCAAAATTGTCTTTTATACGTGATAAGTACATTAGAGTTCTTGTTACCTTTTTGCATACTTTATCTATATGGGAATCAAACAACATGTAGTTATCAAAGTAAATTCCTAGATATTTTACTGTTTTGCAAGGTGTAATGTTATTGTCGCAAAAACTATTTATTCTGGAATTTGTGCTATAACTACCTTGAGCCAATAAACATGCATTATGTTTTAATTTCAACAATTAACAGCCTAATTTCTTGAAAATAGGTTTTAATTTTTGACACGGTGTTTTGCTCTTAAGGTTAGCTCTGGGAGGTTATTAATATCACCACTAAGGAGTAGCTGAGTGTCATCTGCATATTGTACAACCACACACACACCCACTCACCACACCAGGTCCCGGGACCCCAGACTTAAATCTCATACTCCTACACCTCAACAGCCTATCCAGACACCTTCCTCTGCCTCCTCTTCCCAACAACAAACCCTCTTCACTGATAATGAGCTCACCGACCTTCTTACTCAGGCCATGCTGGCAGCCATTCGACTCTTTGAAACCGACGCATCTCCTCAAGATGCCTACAATCAAGTCATCGAAGTAGCCCATTCTGTCGTTGCCCAAGCCCTCATCTCCAGAACCCACCGCCAGCTTCAACAAACCACCACTCCTACCACCTCCACCTCCTTAAATCATCAAGATGACTAATATCGGGATCCTACGCTGGAATGCCCAGGGTCTCAGACACAAGGTACAACATCTTGAAGGTATTGCCAAATCTGACAACATAGATGTCATAATGGTTCAAGAAACCCTGTCCACAGAGCAAAACACTCCAAAAATCTCAGGATACAAATGATTCTACCAGCACTGGTCTCCAGGGGAGAACAGAGGCAGCGTCACCTTCATCAAGAAAAACTTATTAGCCAAGGAAATAACCCAACAAGTCTTCTGCAGCGAAGATGTCCACGTCTTCACTGTTAACATCAAACTTTAGGGCAGCTGCATAGATCTGTACAACATTTACAGACAACACGATGGTGGCTTAGACCCGACTACCTTCTTCGGGCTAGCCAGTCATCGTGACTTGGTAATAGGAGGCGATTTCAATGCACACCATCCAAGATTCAGGTATGAGCACCCTTGTGCTGCAGGCAGACACATCATGAGCCTGCTGCACGACCAAGAAGACGTCTCCCTTCTCAACAATCATGAACCAACTCATGACAGAGGTGGAATATTGGACATCACCTTTGTCTCAAACTCCCTAAGGCAAGACGCCATGTGGAGAGTTCATCCCCTGGTTACAAGCGACCACTACTGGATCCATCTCACGCTGCCAATTCCTGAAATCTTTCAAATCCCTGCTCCCCCCCTCGATGGAATTTCAAGAAGGCCGACTGGGGCCAATTCCAGGAACACCTCAGCAATTGGTTTTCAGCCTACACACCATCCGAAGACATTGACCAAGCAAAGGCCGAGCTAGTCAATGCCCTGCAAGCTGCAGCAAGCTCCTCCATCCCCTCTGTAAACCACAACACACCACTCATCGGGACAGATGGTACTACCGTGAGAGAGTTAAAGAACTCAATCACCGGCTCAACATCATCCAGAAAATACACAGAAAACGTCGCACTGAAGACTCCTACCGCACTCTCCAGGCAGTCAAAGAACATATCCATGAAGATACACACACTATTAAGAGGAAAAAAATGGCTAGAGTGGTGTTCCACCCTCGATGTGGAGGAGCATTAACTTCTTTGCTAAAGATACACTTCCTAAATCCATCCCCCACAGTGATCCTAGCAGGGCATCAGAAGAACTCTCCGTCAAATTCACAGAAAGAGCAAGTTCCAACCAGCTCCCCATCACCACCAGAACAACTCTTCAGGACCTCACCATGGAAAGATGGGAAGAAATAAAAGAGGCCATCAACACTGAAGACCAAACAGATGCCCCCTTCTCTCTGACTGAGCTACAAAGAGTAAGCAAAAGCTCTGAGAACACAGCCCTAGGTGCTGATAGAATCACATATGCAATGATTCAAAATATGGGCCCCCAAGGGGAGCTTGCTCTGCTCTCTCTGATCAATTCAACATACACACGAAGAATCAGGCCAGCCTCATGGAACAGAGCGGACATGCAGCCCATCCCAAAACCACAGGACCCTGACAACCCTCACCCCATCTTCCTCCTAAGCTGCCTGAGCAAGACGGCAGAAAAGATGGTACTTAACAGAGTCCGCTAGAAATGCCCACCCTTCGCAGAAAAGATGTTTGCCTATCAGCCTGGCGTAGGCACCTCAGAATGCATAGCCTCCATGCTATCATATATCAACAACTGCCGTGAATACATCATTTTCCTAGACCTAGAGAAGGCCTTTGAACTAGCCAATTTGCCAGCAATACTCTCAGCTCTCATTGCAAAGCAGATCAAAGGAAACTTTCTCTCATGGATCAAGCAGAGTCTACAAAACCGTAGTGCACTACTTCACCTACAAAGACCACGAAAATGGGACCCCCCAAGGTGGAATCCTTAGCCCCTTCTGCTTTAATTGCCTCATGGAAAAACTCATGGACATCACACTACCACATGGAGCCAAACTCTTCAGTTATGCTGATGGCTTTACCCTTGTCACAATAGGCTACAGAAGCTCCAACAAAACCCAGCGCTGCCTCACCAAGATTCACAAAGCCTCCATATCCCTTGAAGTTAAAATCAATGCAGGCAAAACCAAGGCCCTTCCCATCCACCAGTGGATACCAGACACTAATCTGGTCATAGGTAACGAGCCTTTGAGTGGGTTGCCAAGCACCGATACCTGGGTGTAATCATCAATGACAAACTAAGCACTGGACCTGAAACTCAACACTTGCTCGACAAATGCAGCCAGCGACAAGCGGTCCTTCGTCAGATGTTGGGCCTCTACTATGGTTTTGCATCCTTTAATGTCCTCAAAACCTTCCATGTACAAGCCATATGCAGCCTCATAGACTATGCTTGTCCCACACTCTGGCTACTAAAAGACCAACAATGGGACAAGATAGAAGTCATTCAAAACAACGCCATGCATACCATGCTAGGAGCCCCCATGTGGGCCAAGAGAGAAAACATCTAGATGGAATCGGGACTCATGCCACTCAAACTCAGAGCTCAGCAAAGACTGCCCCTCTTTGTGGCCAAAACCACCACAGCCCAACATAAATGCCTCGCGGGCACAAATCTCCAGCTAGCCCTCAATCGCCATCCCGACCATCATCCTAGAACATGGGCAGCCAAGGTCTGCGTTGGCCTGCAAGAGCTACCAGTCAAGGAGGACATCCTGGCCAAGATTAGGACACTCCACTTCTTGAATACCGATGCCCACCCCCATGGAATGACCAACCACTCGACATAAAGATAGAGCTCCCTGGCAACCCCAAAAGCATGGTAAACCTGCTTGTCCTTAAAAACATATATAAGGACAAAATTCAGAGTTGGAGCAGGCCGAACTCTCAAGTCTTCTGAAACGATGGCTCAGTAAATAAAGAAACTGGAGCCTTAGCCGCCGCCTTCACCACCGGAAACCACGTCCAATCCTGGAGACTGTCAAACTCCTGCTCATCTCTCCAGACTGAGCTTGTTGCCATAACCAACGGCCTCGATTTCTTCACCCAGCAAGGAGCTGACCACGCCCTAATTCTCTCTGACTCTAAAGTTGCCTTACAGGACATCAAGAAGCCACTCCTCAGAGACAGTGTATGTAGCATCACCGCCATTCTCAGCCACTACCACAGGACAACCAGCCTTGGAAAAGCTACCACTCTTGCCTGGATTCCCAGCCACGTCAGCATCAAGGGAAGTGAGGAAGCCGATCAAGCTGCCAAGCAAGCCATTCTTAGAGCAGAAATCCAAATATATCTGCCTCCTGGGAGTCAACAGATAAAAACCAAATCCACCAAGTCACTCCTTAACGTCTTAATAACTAAACACTACCTCTGCACTGACATTGGCTCCCCTTCCACCTGGTGGTACAAAGCCACCACTGATCTTCAGCGAATCACCCTGCCTAAGAACCTTCAATAAAGCACGGAGGTCAATGTGTACTGTCTGAGACTCGGGTACAAGTGCACCTGGCGAATAGTGGATGACATCATCAGGGAATGCACCTTCTGCCAGGTAGCCTCACCACATTCACTGCTCCACTACATCCTCGAATGCGATTTCTTTTCAGAAATTCGACGGAAAACTGGTGCCCCCGCAACATCCAGCGAAGATCCAAATGCCCTTCATGTTGCTAGCTCCATAATCAGACTAGCAACAAACAACTACATGAACAGTCTACTGAATATCATCAGTCAATACCCTCCACTAAGATAACTATGTAATAACCCTATTTCACCACCAAAACAGGACTTCATTAAAATGTTTGATGTAAACTAATAATCCTCAATTGAACACTTATGTTTTCCACTATCTTTACAGTTTTGCACAACCTCACCTGCGGACCAAAATAGGAAAGTCCGATCGCCCTCAAGAGCGAATACCACCAACAAGAAGCAAATATCAACCCACCTCCGCGCCAAACTAGGAAACCCCATTCGCCCTCAAGAGCGAATACCACCTTCAATTAACAAATCTTACCCCACTTGCGGACCAAAAAGGGAAGGTCCGCTCACCCTCAAGGGAGAACATCAATGAACAAATCTCAAAACCAGGTTGGGTCAGCGTTCAGGTTAGTACATTTGTTAATAAGATTTTCATGGTTTACACTGTCGAAGGCTTTTAATAAGCCTAATAAAACAGGCAGAGAGATTTTTTATCTATATTATTATAAATTCTATTAGTGTAGTCACCATAGCTCAAGTGGTCATCCGCTATTTTGAGGAGTCAGGTCGAAGGTTCGCGCCCCATCACGGTCTGTGGCTAGAAAGGGCATGCACTCAGGGTAACGATTACATCTGCTAGAAGGCAACCTTCCTAGCCCTTGGTAGAAAAGGGAGTCCGTGACGTATAACCGCAACAATTATAAATTCTATTAGTAGCTCTGAGCAGTGCAGTTTCCATCGAGAGTTTCGATCTGAAACCATGTTGGTTAAAGCTAATAGTCTGTTTGTCTCTAGATATGACATTAGTTGGTATAAAACATTTTTTCCTCATATTTTGGAGAATATAGATAGCAGGGAAATGGGACGATAGGTTGTCACATCTTCTCTGTACCCCCTTTTATGCAGAGGTATTACATGTGATTTTTTCCAAGGCTCAGGAAACCTTTTAGCAACAACAGAGGTGTTTATTATAGTTAAAATATAAGATACAATCATGGGTAGAGCATCATTGATGAATTGAAATGGTATACCATCTGGACCATAAGAGCCAGAGTTTCTTAGGCTCTTTATGGTAAGAATTAGGGTAGCACAATCAACAGGATTGATCTTGAAGTAATCTCCTATGTTTACATTGGAAGAATTGTCATTTAAGAAATTACTCATTTTCAATGAGTTGATGTTTTCTTGCATTTTCTCATATGTATTTCTCCCAGTGTTAGGAATATAGTTATTAAAGTTTTCCACTTTGTCTTTCAACTCCGTGATATTTTCGTAACTTTCTAAGGTGGTCTTTCCATTTGGCATCATAATTCTTATCACTTTCCATGTTGCCACTGTGTAATGTCTAGAGTCACTAAATTGTTTTTAGTAAAAAAAATTTTTACTTATATTGATGAGGGATCTGACACATTTCTACTTTATAATGTTCATGGAGAGTCATATCGTATCTATTATTTTTTTGTTCTTTTTGTATTTGATGGCTGATTTGCATTGCCTCTTTGATGTCAATAGTTAGCCAGGGGGCTGAGGGGTGGGTTATTTTACTTGTTATAATGGGTGCACAACTATCTAGGCATTCATAAAAGACTTATGTAAGAATTTCTACCTGCAAATCAACGTTATTTATGTTTAATATACCATTAAGTACATTTCTGTTGTTGATTAATGCTTCACAAAAGATATCAGGGGAGCAATTTTTTAGACACCAGGATGTCCTGAGGAGAGGCTTCTTTTTGGGCTTGTTTATATATAGCATAGCAATGTTGAGCTCGTGATCTGCAATTGGGCAGGGAACTACATCTCAATAGGGTACACTTTCCAGTTTACTTGTTATTATCAAATCTAACAGTGTCCTAGACTAAAGGGTTGTGCAAGTCTTTTTTGTGACTATTTGTGTTAACTTCACAGTGTTGAACACCCTATTAATTTTGTTATATGCTGAGAGCATTTCATAATTAAGTAACCAAGTATGCATACGGTTTTATGGTGCACACAGATATTTCTGAATGTGTCTAGCAGATGACTGAATGAACTGGAAGGTGCTTTTGGGTGATGGTAAACACACCTTATATTGAAAGATGGAACTTTCTGATACTGCACAGTGATTCATATATTTTCTAGCTCTTCATTTTTTCTAGACCTGTGGTTATTTCAAATGCACTGAAATAATTTCTTCCATAAATACATACCCCACCCCCTTGGTCATGGTCATTACGAAATATTTTAAACTCTGGGACCTTCACATATTTATTTTCAGTTGTAGGAAGAAGCCAAGTTTCAATTACACAGAGGATATCTATGTTGTGGTCTTTAGTTATCATTATTATTTCCTCAAAATGAGCAAAAAGGGACTGGGCTTTTATATGAACTAATGTTACATATGTTATATTTCTTACCTGTTCAAGATATATAGATGGATGTAGAGTTCTATGAATCTCTATAAGTATGTATGCTGTGTAGTCATTATAATACATATCCCATTCTCGCTGTTACTATTATAGAGATGAAGTGGGAGGATATATATACACAACTATAATGTAACTGCTTTTATATCGTCAACCCTATTTGTAGAAGAATATACATTTTAACACCAAGCAAAATACATAAATGCCATGAGAACAATAATACTGGATAAGGTCATATCCCTTGTATGAAGGATCGAAACACATTTTGGAAACACTTGTTAGAAGGATCGAAAACAAATTATTTGTGGGTGTCAAACCTAAGAAATAGAAAACCAGTACACTTGCACCCCTGGGAATATCCTAGACGTGCTTGGAAATGGTTACACATTGATTTTGCTGGCCCATTTCTTGGATATTCTTACTTCATTGTTGTTGATGCTTACAGTAAACATAGCAACTTTCTTACCATGCTTCATGAGGGAGGCAACCACAGTCATAGTTGTAGTTTGTTCTAGGATTTGTCCACAGTCTATTTCGACTGTGTGATACCGCTTGGAATTCTTCATCCTGGTGTCTGTACCTGCCGTTGGACGGGTAACGCTGACTTGAATATGTGCCATGATGTGGTTGGGCATTCCCAAAATTAGTGTGCCTAGGTGAGAGTCTAGGGTCGTAAGAGCCATCTCCCCAGGAGAAGTCTCTCGTCCATGGATGGTGATAAGAGTGGATTGTATTGTGTCACTTTTTGTAGTTCGCTAATAGGGGATCTTTTCATAAGCTCTTTGCTGTTTATTCCAGTATGGCTTTAGTTTGGGATATTTTGTAGATAACCCAGGTAGTGTCCGCTTTTAGCCCCCACGAAATGGCTGGACAATTGTGCCTGTAGGCCATTGATTCAGTTTGTAAGCCACGAATTCAGATCCTTTCGATAGCGTTACTGCAAAGGATATCTAACTTGGTTTGCGAGAAAGCTCCCTAATTAAGACTTCTCCAGAAGGGAATGCCTTGATTTGCCAAGATATTATGTATCTCTCTCTCAGAGGGGTTGCCAGGTATGCAAATATGTATTTGAACTGTAACCCTTGCACTTGCCTTATTAGGTAACTGTGGCTGTGGGGGAGAGGATTTCAATGAACTGTTTAGATTAGGCACTGCACCTATTTCGTCTTTTCTGTTTCATCACTGTTTTGCAACCTATTGCTGGGTTGGTTATTAGTGCTGGATGGTGCAATCTGTATGTCCTGGTCATTGATACTTATTGTGTTGTTAGGAGTAGTGGAGAAGGGCTCTATATCTTCTCTGCTGTTTTGCAACCTTTTACTGGGATGGTTATATGTGCTGGATAGTGTAATCAGGTTGTTCTGGTTAGTGATTGTTGTTTTGTTTTAAAGAGTAGTGGGGAAGGATGCTATTGTCACTTTACTGTTTTGCAATCTATTACTGAATTAATTATTTGTGCTAGATTGTATATTCAGGCTGTCTTGTTGACTATCATTTTTATATGGATAACATTCGTCTTGCAATGCACTGAAGGAATTGTGAGTAGAGATAGAAAACCTAGTTTGCAAATCCTGAGGGTTGTTTATAAAAGAGACATCATCGTTATTAGGTGACAGCACTGACTTGAGAGGTGGAGATGTTTCTATTAGCTGCTTCAACCTACAATAATCTCTTTTAAGTATGACAATGTCTGATTCTAGCATTTCCACCTTGTGTTGTAAGGATTTCACCTCATCAGCATTTGCTTCCAAAAGTCTCACCTTATCTGCAAGACTTTCTATATCTACGGGTTTTATAACCGGAGTTTGAGATTGAAAGAGTTTGTCGAGTTCACAATTTGATGAGGTATGCAGGACACTTGAACTAAGAGTGATTATATTTGAAATTATTATTTTTTTTACTTGTCTTTTAATGAGGCGGTTACCACTGTGTTGTTGAAAGAGTTCCACTATCTTTGAAAGCAATAGTGGACTTGCTTTGTACAGAGTGTCTTTTCTAATTGTTTCATTTCCCTTTTGGTGTTATGACGGGAATATTTGAAAATAGTATCCAGAGATGAAGTAAACACTTCAGGAAAAATATTGGTATCTACACTCGAAAGGTCACAAAGGTTAACTTTTTCCGATGAGGATATTCTGGTGTCAGTGGGAGGGGAACTGTGGTATGAAGGGAACAGCAGATTCATTCAAGAGGGTCCATTTTAGATTGGGCGCGAGAGGATGTTGTTGAAATCGGTAACACGGGGAGAGAAGCTCTCAACGGTTTATCTTCACTTCGCAATCACTCAAGTATGGGAAAAAATTATTATATGGTACTTTTATATGAAAATCTGGGATTAGGATACTTTTGAAATACATTAAAATACCCTCAAAATAAATAGTATGATATATGTTCCTTATATATTTTCCTTATTATAATTATGATACACTTGTTTATTTGCAAAATGATTGTGCCTACCTTCGGTAAAGTTCTTGAATTTCTAGGTTACTGATGATTATAATTTTGTAACCTTCTTATAATGAATAACTTGAAAAAACTCTTAAATATATGCCTAAAAATGCGACAATAATACTAGCATTATACAATTCGTTCTTATTATATTTACATTGTGCTTTTTTATTCATAAGGGCGTTCTGATTAATAATGCTGAATTCAGAAGAACATTGGCAAACTTGAAACCTAGATTATGAGGGGCCGCTCAGAATCGTTGATGTTAGCAATAACACGTTGAAGATAAGGAATTTATTGACTTTGAAAGAAAAAAAACATACTCTCCAGTTTCATTTCCATTATGAAAGTGTTTCATTCCACAAAACGTGAAGCTAACGTGGGAATGGCCTACCCAATCCACACGTCATCTATTTTTGTAAAAGTCTGTGTCAAATACAAGGCCTGGTATTCTCTTCCAAGTATAGAGTTACCTGACCTTTCCTCTCTCTCTCTCTCTCTCTCTCTCTCTCTCTCTCTCTCTCTCTCTCTCTCTCTCTCTCTCTCTCTCTCTCTCTCTCTCTCTCTCTAAGCAGGAGATAATAACCACTTCTCCCTTATTTTTTCTTTTCTGCACTTTTCTCCCTTATCATTACATATATATAAGAAAAAAGAAAAATCATAAAACTTAAGCTTTGGTCTGGTGCCTGCCGTCAGAGTCTACATAACTGCTACTTTGGCCACGTTTATCCTAACGGTTTCGCCCGTTGGAATTAAAAAATTAAATAATGAAAAAAAGAAAACACTTGCTTCTGTCTGCGTCATAAGTAAACTTTCTGCCGCGTCCACCACATAAGCATATGAAAAAAATAATAGGTAGGGTATCCTGCATGTAGGTGGTTATATTTCTAATATATATTTGTACTACGTATAAATGTATCTTCAAGAATAACCGCCTTAATGTCTCGCTGGCTGGCGTACTGTTCCTTTGATCGCCTAGCATGATGCCTCTTTGGAAAATTGTCTTATATAAAAGAATGGGAAGAACTAGAAGGAGGTTTTGTTCATCTATTTATTTTCATTTATTATATTTATAAATTTGTTTGTCCTTCCTATCTCCCATTTTACCCTTCATTTCTGGTAGTCCCCCAGGAGTCAAGATCATTCACATGGTGACGTAGGGA
>JAXCGZ010015819.1:22500-40000 GCA_037179515.1 Halocaridina rubra | reverse complement strand
ATGGAGAAGGACGTAGGGGTTAGAGCCATATGATGACTATTGATCCGCTGTTTCGACCCCTGACGAGAGAATCCTATAGATTTTATGAGTGTAGAAACACAGAAAAATTCTTAAGAGACTGTAATAGGTGACTGCATACAAAGACCTCTGCATCTTTTCACAGGATTATTCCAAAGAGAGATTTAATACAAGTTTTTGTTGATGTATGGAATGTTTTAATTGAAGTTTTGAAGCACCACAGTATCTTTCATAAGTCTGTAACTGGTGATTGTTTACAAAGGCATATGCAACATTGCTCAGCTATTACTGTAAATACTGACTTAGCATTTATGTTTTTGTATGATGATTAATGCTTTGTTTTAACAGCCGTTTAAAAGCACTACTGTAAATTAGAGGAGAATGTGCGTTATATATACAAGCGTATTTTTCGTCTTGCAATACTGTAAACTTTTCTTGCCTTGAAAGTAATTATTACTGATGAATTTACTGAATATATTACCTGAATCTGAGAGATCCTAAACTTATTTCTTCATCGCATATGCTGTAAAATGCATTAAAAAAAAGATTGAAGCGAAGTAATGTCTTATATGGTAATTAGAGATATGCTGAGGTAACGTCTGGGACTGGTAGTAAGCTGGTTCAGGTTCGATTCTGTCCCGGTGTCGGATTAGCTTTCGATTTTTTATGTCATCGATTAGTCCTGTCTACTTGATTATTCATCATTACCAAAAGTTTAGTTCCTGGGTTCATCCAGTGAGGACGTGCTTCCAATAGCTCTAGTCTTGACCATACTTAGTACTATGGAGAGTGGTGGTGTTCTTTGTGCTGGTGGTAGTTGTGTTGGTGGTGGTGTCGTTGTTGGTGCTGTTTGTGGGTGTGCTGGAGATTTGTCTGCGTCTGACGCAAGCAAACTCATTTTTAATTTAAGAAATGAGTTGGCCGCAGTCAGGCAGGAGGTCAGATCCTTAGCAGAGGAGAACAGGGATCTGAGAGGTAAGGTAGAGGTGTTAAGCATGAAGGGACAATTGAATAGTGAAGACGACTGTAAAGTTGTGAATGAGGGTTCAACGAAGATGGTTCTTAAGAAAAATTATACTTTTCGACTATAAGTTGCTAATTCATTTAGTTCACTTAGAGATGAATGTGACAGTGGCGGCAGTAATTCTTCATTACCCATAGAGTCAGATAGGTGTACTAGCGATCGTGGAAATGGAAGTGGAAAAAGCTCTCAGGTCAAGAAACTAGGTAAGTCTCCCAAGGTCGGAGTAACCCATCCTCCGGATAAGTCTCGTTCTCTGGTAAATGTAGGGGATTCTCTATGCAGATATGTAGACAGGAAACTTAGGCATAGAGTTAGAGGGAAATATTTTTTACCTGGAGCAGGTATGAAGATGGTGGGTTAGTCAATAAATAGCTGGATTTAGGATAAAGATATTGTTTGTTTGATAGCTGGTGGAAGTGACCTGCAGGATGGTAGAAGTGAGGAGCTGATTAGGTTGTATAGACAAGCCCTAAATAAGATCAGGAAAAGGGGTGCAGTTCCTATGATGTGTGGTATTCTCCCTAGGCTTAGCCAAAGTTCAGAGTGGTGGTCTCGAGCTATAGGAGTAAATGCTAGGATGGAAGTCTTCTGTCGGGAGAATAATATAGGTTTTATAGACGGGTGGGATCACTTCACTAGTCGTAAGCATATGTATGCAAGAGATGGAGTGCATCTTTCTAATTCAGGTGTCTCGGTATTGGCTGGTATGATAGACAGAGCGGTAGGGGGGTTTTGTTAGATACAAACAATGAAATAAATAATACTTGTGCAGAAAAATTAGTCAGTAAGGGTTCAGTAAATAGTGGGTCAAATAACTGGGAGTTTAAGGACAATAACCATTTGTTACATAGAACAAATATTAACAAAAAGAATAGCCACAAGAAGGGTAAACCTAGAGAAAAGTTTAAAAGTATATTATACAAATAGCCGTAGTTTAGGTAACAATATAGAAGAACTGAGATCCATAGTATGTAGTGAGAGACCAGATATAATATGCATTAGTGAAAGCTGGATTAATTTAGAAAGCAAACACCTTAAAGCTGAGTACATAATTACAGGATATAAACTTTATAATGCGGATCGCAGTGCAGATAGAAGAGGGGGAGGGGTAATTATGTATATTAAAGATAGCCTCAGAAGCTGCATTAAGTCTGGAATTAAGACAAATCTAAATTCAGAATCCTTATGGGTTGAAATTAATAATAATATAGAAAGTCTAGTTGTAGGAGTAGTCTACAGACCACCTGATCTAGATAATATAAAGTCGCAAGTTATATACGATGAAATTTCTAAATTGTCCAGGTCAAATAGAGTTTGCATTGTAGGCGATTTTAATTTTAGAAATATTAACTGGGAAACCATAACAGGTGATAGTAGCTCTAAGGAGTTTTTGGAAGTAGTAGAAGACAATTTCCTTTCTCAGCATGTACTTGAAGCAACACGGGGGGCGAAAATACTAGATTTAGTTATTAGTAATAGAGAGAATATGGTTACAAATTTAGAAGTTGGTGAACAATTGGGCAACAGTGACCATGATTCCATTAGATTTAACATAACTTTCAAGGAAACTAGAAAGGAAAACAAGAATATTGTTCCAAACTTTAGAGCAGGAGATTTTAAGGGCTTAAAAACTAAATTATCTAATGAGGTATGGGAAGGGATTTCTGGGGGTACACATGTGGGTAGTTAATCCAGCAGGTCAGGTCGCAGGTAGCAGATTACCCCAAAAATTGAGTACCACAGGCCAAGGAGTATGACAAGATAAGATCAATACAGTAAATTCTCTCACAGGAAAGTACAGCAGTCCGTCAGTTAATATAAATTTGGATGAGGAATATAACAATTTTGTCATGACTCTTAAGAATAGTCAGAGAGACTATATTCCCATGAAACATTGTAGATCAAGAAAAAATGACCCTAAATGGATGAACAATAGAATAAAGAATCTTATAGGTATTAAAAGAGGAATATACAGGAAACTAAAAAGAGGTGAAGAGCAGGTGAGGCAGCAATATATACAGTTAAACAGGGAAGTTAAAAAGATAGTTAGAGAGTCGAAAAGAAAATACGAAGTTAGAATAGCAGGAGAAGCTAAAGAAAATCCTAAAGGGTTTTATCAACATTATCAAACAAAATTTAAGGAAAAAGTCGGACCAATTGAAGTAGCCAATGGCCATATCACAGATGACGATAAAGTGATGTGTACATGTTTAAATTATTATTTCTTATCTGTATTTACCAATGAAAACTTACAAAATATTCCGGAAGTAGAATCCATTTACAGAGACAGTCCCGATAATATACTTAGTTCAATAAATATTACGAGAGAGGAGGTAATAAAAGAAATAGATAAATTAAAGGCTCATAAATCTCCGGGGCCTGATGGAATATATGATAGAATTTTAAAGGAATGCAAGGAAGAGCTTAGTTGTCCACTAATTGCATTATTTAATAATTCAATAAAATTAGGATCGGTACCCATGGAGTGGAAATTGGCAGATGTGGTACCAATATTTAAAAAGGGAGAACGAGTTAAAAAGAATAATTATAGGCCTGTAAGTTTAACGTCAACGGTGGGTAGGATTCTAGAATCTATCATTGCAAATAAAATAAGGGCACATCTAGAATTACACAGACTGATAAAACTTTCACAACACGGGTTTCTTAAGGGTTTTTCGTGCCTTACAAACTTGCTGTCTTTTTATTCAGAAGTTTACGAGGCAGTAGATTGTGGCAAAGAATATGATACAATATATCTAGATTTTAGCAAAGCTTTTGATAGAGTTCCTCACAAAAGATTAGTTAAAAAGCTGGAAGCTCATGGCATAGGGGGAGCTGTTCTCAAATGGATCAAACAATGGTTAAAAGACAGAAAACAGAGGGTTTGCATAAATGGAGAGAAATCGGAGTGGGGCTCGGTTACTAGCGGAGTACCACAAGGCTCGGTACTGGGTCCCCTATTATTCATCGTATATCTAAATGATCTGGATTCGGATATCAGTAGTAACCTAAGTAAATTCGCAGACGACACTAAAATAGGTAGAATTATAAATGGAAAAGAAGACATTCATGCTTTACAGGAAGATCTAAATAGATTATCTGAATGGTCGGACAAATGGCAAATGGAATTTAATGTTGAAAAATGTAAAGTAGTTAAAATGGGTACTATAAAAGACTATACGAGTTATAAGCTAAATAACCATGAAATCATGAGTTCTCAGTGTGAAAGGGATTTGGGAGTTCTTGTGAGTAGTAATCTTAAGACAAGAGAGCAATGCACAGCAGTCAGAAATAAAGCAAACAGAATTTTAGGATTTATCTCAAGAAGTGTTAGCAATAGGACGGAAAAAGTTATTTTGCAGCTCTATCTGTGCATTAGTTAGGCCCCAATTAGATTATGCTGTGCAATTCTGGTCACCCTATTATAGGATGGACATTGAATCCTTGGAGAGAGTGCAACGAAGAATGACCAAGATGATACACAATATCAGAAATCTACCATATGAGGACAGATTAAAAAAACTTAATCTACATTCTCTAGAGAGGCGAAGATTTAGGGGGGATATGATTGAAGTATATAAATGGTTTAAAGGGATTAACAAGGGAGATATTAATAAAGTTTTAAAAATTCATGATCAAACCAGAACTGGTAATAATGGATTTAAGCTTGATAAATTTAGGTTCAGAAGGGAAATTGGTAAAAATTGGTTTGGCAATAGAGTAGCTGATGCATGGAACAGGCTTCCTAGTAGGATAGTAAATGCCAATTCCTTAGACACCTTCAAATGTAGATTAGATAGACATATGACAGAGGTAGGGTGGGTATGAATAGGTTAGTGCTTATTAGAAAAATCACAAAAAGAAAAATAGAATAAATAAGTAGAGTAGAATAGAATAGGTTAGACATGCTGAAAATATCATTCAAAAATGGAGCTGCCTCGTGTGTGCCAGTAGGCATGTTGCAGTGTCCCCTATTCTTATGTTCTTATGTTCTTAAAAGATCACTGGGCACCGGCTATGTGGTAGGTATATAGTCAGGCTCTAGTGCTATCACTGTCCCTTGCTTCTACCTTTCATTACAGACCTTTAACCTTTTATAGAAGATGGTAAAAATTCTGTCTCTCCTCCTTGAGACAGAGTCACATGGTTAGAGCACACCAACCCAGATTAAGTAAGATAATCATATGTGTCATATTCGTATTTCATATTCTTCAGTTCTAGCATATATCATTTGGCATACTGTTGTTCTAGCATACATCGGAATAGGTCGAACTCTCATTTCCTCAGTTGTTTAGATATTCTATGCATTGGATATTCAACTGATGGAATCGAATTGCTCGTTACTCTACGAAGCATAGGAAGGAAATTGAAACGTCGCCATTCATGCCCAACACAAAGGCAGGTGGGATCTTGGATAAATGAGTAATCCCGAGTACCCCATCCAAAGGTAAATGACTTTGTAAATTGTTAGAGCAGGTTTGGTTAGGTTAGCTTAGCTTAGCTTTGGTTAGGTTTCATTACATGACTTGTATTGCATATTGGGATTATAATTAAGTCTCAGGTTTGAGAAGTCTTCATGAAAATGATGTAAGTTTGAATAAGTTTTCATAATGAAAGATATTGAGGCCATTTTTTCTGAAATTGGTATGAACTGTTTTATCTATATTTATCTATCTATCTATCTATCTATCTATCTATCTATATATATATATATATATATATATATATATATATATATATATATATATATATATATATATATATATATATATATATATATATATATATATATATATATATATATATATATATATATATATATATATATACATACATATATATATATATATATATATATATATATATATATATATATATATATATATATATATATATATATATATATATATATATATATATATATATATATATGCATATATATATATATATATATATATATATATATATATATATATATATATATATATATATATATATATATATATATATATATATATATATATATATATATATATATATATATATATATATATATATATATATATATATATATATATATATATATATATATATATATATATATATATATATATATATATATATATATATATATATATATATATATATATATATATATATATATATATATATACATATATACATATATACATATATACATATATATATATATATATATATATATATATATATATATATATATATATATATATATATATATATATATATATATATATATATATATATATATATATATATATATATATATATATATATATATATATATATATATATATATATATATATATATATATATATATATAATATATGAATGCCATAATCCCTCTTGCAATTGGGGTGGGTCTTTGTGGGAGGAAATTGCAAAGGAGAGGATTCCCAGTCCCCTCGCTTTGCCCTGTTTAGTTGACTCTTATGGCACTCAGTGGAATACGGAGATAAACTTGCACCAAATTGGAGGTTTTATTTTTGCAACTTAAAAAGAAGTGGTTATTAATATATCAATACAATTTATTTAATTAAGTTACACTTTAATGTCTTTCAACAAACAGAAGATTTTTCTTGTCATGTTTGACTATCAGTTTGATTTTTTTTTATCTCATAGAAAGATGTGTTTATGCGAGATTCAAAAAGTAGAATTTATTTTTTCGCCTCAACTTTTGAGTTTCTAAAGCCTCTGAAGTTAAACAAATTTTCCTCAGATAATGATTGAGGGTCGACCTAATCTAATTACTTAGGGTCCAAAAACGAGGTAAACCACACTGGAGGAAGTTTCCTCAGCCTTGTTACCAAGTCTTTGCGTTTTCCATAGAGAAGAAGTCTTTTTCACTTTTGAGTTTTTCTTTGAAGGGAAAAAAAGAGAATCATTTTAATTTTATTAAAGGTGCTTCTTTCCATTCCTCAGAACAAGGAGGCCTTTTTTTTTTTCATCCATCCATATACCAAAGCCATATTCCCCTTTATAAAGGGGTTGGCTGAGTCATAGAAAATACTCCGACTTTTTGTTGGAAGTAAATACAGAGGAGGGATTCCCAGTCCTCTCGCTCCGCCCCATTTAGTCGACTTTTGCGACACGCAGAGGAATACGGAGGAAGTATTTTCACCTCTCTCCCTCAGGGGGCTACCCCTCCCTTTTTAGAGTTTATTATTAGCCTTTATTACCTTTGTTCATTCCTTTTCCAATGAGTAAAGATGTCTTTCTTCAATGTCTATAAACTAGTTTTTGGATATTATTATTAAATTTCCAGAGAAGATATGAAAAAATATCTGACTTTAATATTGTAATTTTTTGTCTAAACAATTTTGTATTCCATTTGGTTCATTTTACCCGACAATATATATTTTCAATGTTGTTTTCTATTTTGAAGAAAAAATAATGATCGTATTGAATAAATATGATACACCTTAATGCAGTAATAATAATAATAATAATAATAATAATAATAATAATAATAATAATAATAATAATAATAATAATAATAATAATAATAATAATAATAATAATAATAATAATAATAATAATAATAGTAATAATTATAATAATATGAATAATATTATTTTTTTATTTTTAGTATTATTATAATTATTATTATTATTATTATTATTATTACTATTATTATTATTATTATTATTATTATTATTATTATTATTATTATTATTATTATTATTATAATATTTATTATTATTATTATTACTATTATTATTATTATATGTTTGGGAGATAGAAAAGGAGTAGAGAAATTTTGGTAAATAATTGAAAATATGTTGTTTCGCACAAGTGATACATCCCTACAAGGGTAGAATGGCACACCCCTCAGCTATCAAGTTAGAGAAAAATAAAATGAGAAGAAGACAAGGCTTGACAACCGCATCTTCTTCTCGCATGATACAAAAGTTTAGGAGAGAACGTAATATCTGCGAAGAATTAGGTCAAGGTCATATCCATGGCTCAAGTACAACCCATGTCATACCACTGTAAGAGATTTATTTCGGGGCCTGGAAGAATATATAACAGTATCTGGACGTGGACATGTTTATTGCGGTTTTTAGATAAGCCGTGGCTGGCTGGCTGCGGTTCATCTCTTCCAAGGGTCCCACTCACACATATCAGATATGCAAATGGGAATCCAGGAATTGGAGATAAGGAAATCTGAAAGATTATTCTGATGAAGAGAGGATATGATAAATTGGATGGAGATAAGTATGTGCATAGGTAGACGTATATGTATGTATAGATAGATTGAAAGATGATAGAGAAATGAATAGGTATTGGGAGCTTAATTGAGATAAATAGATAGAGATTGATTGAGACAGAAATACATAGATAAATGAATTAACCAGAAATATATCTACACACGAATATGCAGCCCCCTTTTAGAATCCGCACTTGAAAAAGCACATAGCTAAGCTTGAAAAAGTTAAAAGACATGCCACGAAACTGGTGCCAGAAATACGCAATCTCAGTTATGATGAGAGGCTGAGGGAATTAGACTTACCATCACTCGAAGCTAGAAGAGTGAGGGGGGGATATGGTGACAGTCTTTAAATTCCTTCATGGTTATGATAGAGTGGATAGGGATCGATATTTTGATATGGCTGGCTCTAGAACTAGAGGTCATAGTTTGAAGCTTCGTAAGAAAACTTCTTTGCAGGATGTAAGGAAATACTTTTTTCAGTGTAAGAGTAGTTGATAATTGGAATTCACTAAGTGAGGAGGTAGTTAATGCTATCTCAATCCATAGTTTTAAGGACAGGTATGATAAGTATCACTAAGTATAAAAGGGAACCGATCAGGAGACGGGAAGATACGAGCTTTGGGCTCTTTCCCGTAAACACAATTAGGTAATCACAATAAGGTAATCACATACACACACACACACACACACACACACACACACACACACACACACACACACACACACACACACACACACACACACACACATGGAAATGGTTACAAGCCTTGATGATAAAATTCGGAATATGGATGGAGAAATGAAAGAGAATGAAACACTCAGAGAACAAATAAGATCTTTGGAGGAAGCAAATAAAGCACAAGGGCAGGAGAGAAAGGAACTAGAAAAAAGAATAAAGAAGCTGGAAGGGGAAAAGAGTCAACTAGAATCTAGAATTTCTAATCAAGAAGATAAAAACAAACAGCTAAATGACAACCTAAAGGAATTAGATGTTAGTTCACTGCTATCTTCTGAGAGAGACGAGTTTGCTGCTTGGAATGTTCAGATTAAGGAAAACATTGAACAGTTCAGAAAAGAGTTCCAGGAGCTGAATATGGAAAATGATGCCATGAAAACGTCCTTTGCTGATGCACTAAAGGGGAATGTGGCAGTAAAAGAGGCTGTAAAGGTGGTGGCACTGGAAAACATACAAACAGTTGACTATAAAGAGACAGTAATCGAAAAAATGAAAGACGTTGTGATGGAAAGGGCAAACCCACTCATCAGACAGGCACTTGATAAGGAGAAGACAGTGGTAATCTCAGGCATAAGTGAATCCCAGGAGCCAACATGGCAGGGGAGACTTGAAGAAAATAAAGCTAACGTTGTAGACCTGATAAGAAAGCTTGGAGTAGTATGTGGTCCTGAGGATATTGTAAACATACACCAACTAGGTAAATATTCGAGGGAAGGAAAGCCGAGACCAACAAAAGTAACCTTTGAGAGAGGGGAGACATGTAGGGAAATATTGTTGAGAAAAAAAAGTCTAAAAGACCTTCAAGAATGCAAAGAAGTGTTCATTAGACGATACAGAACACAGGAAGAGATGGGAAAGATCAAAAACTTGTTGCAAGAGGCAAGAAGGTTAAATGATGAAAGAAATGAAGAAGAGAAGAAAAATTTTTGTTACGGAATACTTCCAGACAAAGGGGAGATAAAGAAGATAATGACAGAAGATCAGGGGATGGGGCCTCATTAAGATTGTTATACACAAATGCTGATGGATTAGCTGGTAAGGCAGTAGAATTAAAAGATAGGATTCACAACAGTAAGGCAGATATAGTAGCAATTACAGAGACTAAGTTGAGTGAGGACATAAACAGTGTCACAGTTTTTCCTAAGGGCTTCAGAATACTAAGGGTCGAAAGATCTGAGAGGACTGGTGGAGGGATAGCACTGCTCATAAGTGAGAGGATTCAAGTTGAAGAGATAAACTTGGCTATAGAAAGTGAGTTCAGGGAATTTCTTGTTGCTCGCATAAATACTGGGTCAGAGAGCATTATAATAACTGTTGTATACAACCCACCAAGGAACCAAAATAGGCTTGAAATTTATGAGGAAAGTCATATAGGTACGATTGAAGTCATAAACTCAGTTGTTAACATGGCGCGGGAGAAAAAATGTAGGATTTTGATTATGGGAGACTTTAATCATAAAGAGATAGATTGGATAAATCTTGACCCACACAGTGGTGAGGACTCCTTTGGGGCAAGATTCCTAGATTGCGTACAAGGGAATTTCCTACACCAACATGTAATGGAACCAACAAGAGCCAGGGGTGGGGATGAGCCATCACTACTTGATCTGGTGTTCACAGATAATGTGTTGGATATTGAAAATATTGAGTATGAACCACCAATTGGAAAGAGTGACCACTGTGTGTTGTTGATGGAGTATATCATTGAAGACATTCTTCCTGAGAGTAGAGGCACTGAGGACATGAGGAGGAACTATCCGAAAGGAGATTACATCAAAATGAATGAGCTTTTTGCAGTTATTGACTGGAGAACCTTATTTTACAACAAATCTGTACAAGAAATGTATGACATCTTTTGTGAGAAATATGGGAAGATAGTAGATTGCTGCATACCTGTCACCAAAGTAGGTGTAATTCATGCCAGAGAGAAATGGTTCGATAATAGGTGTAAAAGAGCTAAGGAGTGGAGAGACAAATGCTGGAAAAGGTATAGGAGGAGAAAAAACATAAATGCCTGGCAAACCTACAAAAGAGCAAGAAATGACTACCTAAGTAAAAGGAGAGAGGCAGAGAAAGATTATGAGAGGGACATCACCAGGAAGGCTAAAGAAAATCCCAAGCTTTTCCACAGCTTTATCAGAGGAAAACTGAAGGTAAAAGAACAGGTTTTAAGGCTAAAGAGAGCGGATGGAAGCATCACTGAGACGGACGAAGAGATCTGCAAAGAATTGAACAAGGAGTTTCAGTCAGTATTTACAGTAGAAAATACCCCACCCCCTCAGATTGCAGTGATAGAAGCTCAAGGGCCGGTATTAGAGAACATCAACCTTACAGCCACAGAGGTATGCAAAGCGCTGATGGATTTAGATGTTCATAAAGCTACAGGTCCTGATGACATATCCCCTCATGTGCTTAAAAAATGCGCAAACACAATATCAGTGGCACTAAGTATCATATTTAAGGAGTCATTGGAGTCGGGGGAGATTCCAAGATGCTGGAAACAAGCAAATGTGATACCTATCTTCAAAAAGGGAAGGAGGGATACGGCTCTGAACTATAGACCAGTTTCCTTGACCAGCATAGTTTGCAAACTTATGGAGAAACTACTAAGGAAACATATCTCTCTTCACTTGGAATCCTTCAACTTTTTGTCAGTGAGGCAACATGGCTTCAGAGAAGGAAGATCAACAGTAACAAACTTATTAGAATTTTATGATGAGGTAAGCCAAATCTTACAGGAAAGAGAGGGCTGGGCAGATTGCATATTCCTAGACTTCCAGAAAGCGTTTGACACTGTTCCACATGGGAGACTTATTAGGAAGCTGCAATCAATGGCTAGAATAGGTGGAAATGTCTTGGAATGGATAAAAACTTACTTAGAAGGAAGGGAACAGAGGGTTAGAGTAAGACACTCAGTGTCTGAATGGAGAAGAGTTAGTAGTGGAGTTCCACAGGGTTCAGTTTTAGGGCCACTTTTGTTCCTTGTATATGTAAATGACCTACCAGAGTCTGTAAATTCATTCATGAATATGTTTGCAGATGATGCAAAGATTGTGAAGAAAGTAAAAAACGAGAACAATGGTAGAGAACTTCAGGAGGATCTAAATAATCTGCATGAGTGGTCAGAAAAGTGGCTAATGAAATTCAATACCTCAAAATGTAAGGTAATGAGAATGGGTACAAGTGCAAGAAGGCCCAAGCTTGACTACTCGGTGGCTGGAGTACAACTTCAGGAGACAGAAAATGAGAGAGATCTAGGAGTAAACATATTGGCAGATTTGTCTCCAGAAATACATATAAATGGCGTAGTAAGGGCAGCATATGCATTCTTATCAAATGTAAGGGTAGCCTTCAGGCACATGGACAAGGAAATGTTCAGAAATATTTATGTAACCTATGTGAGGCCAAAACTCGAATATGCAGCCCCCTTTTGGAATCCGCACTTGAAAAAGCACATAGCTAAGCTTGAAAAAGTTCAAAGACATGCCACGAAACTGGTGCCAGAAATACGCAATCTCGGTTATGATGAGAGGCTGAGGGAATTAGACTTGCCATCACTCGAAGCTAGAAGAGTAAGGGGGGATATGGTGACAGTCTTTAAATTCCTTCATGGTTATGATAGAGTGGATAGGGATCGATATTTCGATATGGCTGGCTCTAGAACTAGAGGTCATAGTTTGAAGCTTCGGAAGAAAACTTGCTTGCAGGATGTAAGGAAATACTTTTTCAGTGTAAGAGTAGTTGATAATTGGAATTCGCTAAGCGAGGAGGTAGTTAATGCTATCTCAATCCATAGTTTTAAGGACAGGTATGATAAGTATCACTAAGTCTAAAAATGGAACCGATCAGGAGACGGGAAGATACGAGCTTTGGGCTCTTTCCCGTAAACACAATTAGGTAATCACATACACACACACACACACACACACACACTCTCACGCACACTCACACACACTCACACACACATAAATATATTATAACTCCTCACAGAATATATGTTATAAAGAAAATGTTGAACATTCATATGGCTATTTTATACTCTCTTAAGATTATCACATGTCTCAGTTTTAATTTATAAATTATTTGTACAATTTGACCATTACATGTCAACAAGATTGCTTTTGGCAGCTGACCAGTGATACTGATAATGGGGAAAAAATTTGGTTTATAAGATTAGGAGGAAACTAAATATGTTGAGCGTATATTGGAACTGTATCTTGGTGATTAACTCGTTAAGAGTTAATGTTTCATCCGTCAGACTCCGTCTCCAAGTCTAAATACCTTCATATTAGCATTTAAATTGATAGGTATTTGTCACACTTGCATTCTTTATTAAAATTTTTGAAGAGAGTTTGTGTAGCATCCGCATAGCTTAAAAAAAAAAAGTCACTTCTCTTACTTTAAAGAATATTAAATGGATATGAAGCTAGAAGAACTACTTTAATATGGCTCTCTTCAGTACCTCAAAAAATGTGTTCCTTACTGTAAGAAAAAGTGTGGAGTTATATATATATATATATATATATATATATATATATATATATATATATATATATATATATATATATATATATATATATATATATATATGTATATATATATATATATATATATATATATATATATATATATATATATATATATATATATATATATATATATATATATATATATATATATATATATATATATATATATATATATATATATATATATATATATATATATATATATATATATATATATATATATATATATATATATATACATATATATATATATATATATATATATATATATATATATATATATATATATATATATATATATATATATATATATATATATATATATATATATATATATATATATATATATATATATATATATATATATATATATATATATATATATATATATGTATATATATATATATATATATATATATATATATATATATATATATATATATATATATATATATATATATATATATATATATATATATATATATATATATATATATATATATATATATATATATATATATATATATATATATATATATATATATATATATATATATATATATATATATATATATATATATATATATATATATATATATATATATATATATATATATATATATATATATATATATATATATATATATATATATATATATATATATATATATATATATATATATATATATATATATATATATATATATATATATATATATATATATATATATATATATATATATATATATATATATATATATATATATATATATATATATATATATATATATATATATATATATATATATATATATATATATATATATATATATATATATATATATATATATATATATATATATATATATATATATATATATATATATATATATATATATATATATATATATATATATATATATATATATATATATATATATATATATATATATATATATATATATATATATATATATATATATATATATATATATATATATATATATATATATATATATATATATATATATATATATATATATATATATATATATATATATATATATATATATATATATATATATATATATATATATATATATATATATATATATATATATATATATATATATATATATATATATATATATATATATATATATATATATATATATATATATATATATATATATATATATATATATATATATATATATATATATATACACGCACACACACATACACACACACACATACATACACACACATGCGAGAGAAAGAAATAATTACTTTTTATTATCAGAATATAATTACGAATATGTACATGAATACTTAGTGCAAAATAAAAATCTGTTGAAATTTCTAGAATGGAAAAAGATACAGAAACAAATTTAAAGTGAGAGAAAAAAATCCGAAGACGACGAGAAAAGAAAATGTTTATTATTCTGTAGACGCCGCTGTCCATGGGCACAGAAAAGCTTAAATTGACGTATCCATGAAATTCTAAGTTGTTCTTTTCAAGTCACTTTCATTGCCGAAATTTCAGTACGGCTCAAGGCCACATTTAGAAGCTGTGAGACATCTAAGTACCGTCTTCGCCCCCTTGGCATTTAAACTGGAGGAGTGCCAAGAACGCTGAAAGACACTAACCACTCTTTCGCACAGTGACGTCTTTTAAACATTGCGATTCACTGAAAAATATATAGTACAATGACCTATAATAAACATTATGACTTCACAGCAGAAAATATAGTTCAGTGACCTCTTCGAGATTTCGTTATTCACAGACGTATATATAGTGCAATGACCTCTCCTTAACAGCACGGTTCGGTGGACTGTCTTTTGTGCAACGACCTCCTCCATGCATATTAATTCAGTGGATCGCCTTTTGTACAATGACCTCTTCCAAGCACTTTGATTCAGTGGACCGTCTTTTGTTCAGTAATCTCTCCCAAACATCGTGATTCAGTGGATCGTCTTTTTTACAATGACCTCACATATATTGTCATTCAGTGAATCATCTTCGTTACATTGGCCTCACCTACAGCTTCAAATCACTGTACTAGCTAACGGTACAGTAAGCTCACCCATTCGTGATTGATTCACTGACTCATCTGAGATACAATCACTCGCCCAAACGTTGTGTTTCATTGAATCATCTGCTATACAGCGCAATGGGACGATTGGGTGATGCTGTTTGGGCGCTGACGATATGGCGGCATCTGTTTTGTGAAGATAGGTTAGGTTACGTTTTCTTAATATAGAAATCTTAACACCAGAACGCCCTTCTCGAAATAAGTTGTCGCCAAAATATCATTATCGACCAAACAGTTGTCGCCATAATGACTGGGCCGAATTGTACCAACCTCCTGTACAGTGGCTGCACACAAACCCTGGAGGAGGAAACGGAAACTTTTAGGATACCATGACTTTATCCAAACGATGCAGTTAACAGCTGACTCTTGCCTCTGAGTTATAAGTGTTGGCTTATATATCATGCTCAAAAGTATTTTCTCCTGAGTTACTGGAATGAAGATTGCTTGGGGCTGACACTCATTGTGACAAATACTGTATTTATTTGTTTATTTAGTTATAAGAATGCTTATTTGTTGCTTGGTTTAGGTATGAAATTTGTTTATTGAATGTTGTAAGGAAATGTGAACAATTTTATATATCGTAAAGAATTTTTATTCATGTTATATGTAAAGATATATGCTGATATTTCTACTTAATATATTGAGATAATTGCAAGTTTTGCCTTCCAAATTATTAGTTATGAGGGAATTTAGGGAAAAATATACTGGTGTTTGTATTAAGGGAGATTTGTATTCAATCTGAAAATCTGAGGATACAGTTCTTTGGTCTTGCGGTATTAGTAGCAGTTAAAGTAATAATAGGACTGTCCAGGACAGCTCAGTATTAACTCTTCCTTCATTACGGATACTTTTTTGTGGCTACATCTTCAGCAAATATTCTTGAGTATTTGTTCTTTTGTTGGTGCCAGGGCCCGATGAAGTAACTTTTTGTGCCTGTTCCCGTGTCATACTCATTGAAAAAAAAGGACATCGAGCTTTTATGATCCTCGCGAGATATGTGTTTATCTCTGATTACCCGAATTCTGAATACTTATTCAATTATTTTCCACTCACGGACCATGGAGGCCACAGGTTGCCTGTTGGTTGGGTCATGCATATATCATGATTCTTGTTTATTTATTTCTGCTGACGCAGGAAATTCTAAATATAGTTTCTCTCTCTCTCTCTCTCTCTCTCTCTCTCTCTCCTCTCTCTCTCTCTCTCTCTCTCTCTCTCTCTCTCTCTCTCTCTCTCTCTCTCTCCTCTCTCTCCTCTCCTCAGTTTGTCATGTTTCCTCTACACCCAATTTTTGTTTTCCTCTTTTTCTCTCTTTATCTCACAGTTTGTCAGAGATGTTTTCCATTTTTAAATCTTTTTTCCATTCTAACCAGTCTTATCCTAGTCTTTTTTTTTTTTTTGCAAGTCTTTCGCTGTTTTACGTGTCACTGTTCATCCCTATTCGAGTGGGGATGGACATAGATTTGAGCTGGGGAATTAAGGATGGATACCTTTCCTACCGCCCAACGGTGGGCCTCTAACATAGTTTTATCTTTTCTGTTAAGTACTCAAGCCACTGTGTTCCCACTGGCTCCAAGTCTTTGTAATAGTATTTTACTAAATTAACAGCATAAGATTAAGAAGTCGCATGGAGGCAGTGAAAAATTCAAGCTTATCTCACAATAAATGAGTTTAATTTATAATGTCCTCGTTGAGTAGCGTGATAAATGGCCAGGCGGGTGGGGGGGGGGAAGTAGGAGAGGTGAACAGAATTAGGTAGGTTAGAACAAGATTTTGAGAAATGTATTAGTTAAATAATCCAATGAATGATTATGTAGATTGATACATATGCATGTATTGTTTTTAAT
>JAXCGZ010015819.1:0-15000 GCA_037179515.1 Halocaridina rubra | reverse complement strand
TCCTCTGATATCTTTTATGAAACATTAATCAACAACAGAAATGCACTTAACAGAATTAAAAACACAGATAACGTCGATTTGCAGGTTGAGATTCTAACAAAAATATTATGTAAATGCTAAGATAGTTGTGCACCAACTGTAACAAGAAAATTAACCTGCCCCTCAGCCCCCTGGCTAACTAATGACATCAAAGAGGCAATGTAAATAAAAAATCAAATACAAAAAGAGCTAAATTAATAGATATGATATGACTCTCCGAGAACATTATAAAACAGAAGAGACGTGTCAGATCTCTCATCATTGTAAGTAAAAAAGACTTTTACAAAAATTAATTGAATGACTCTAGACATGATACAACAGCAACATGGAAAGTGATAAGAAGCATGATACCAAATGAAAAGACTACCTCAGAAAGTTATGAAAATATTACGAGTTGAAAGACAAAGAGGAAAATTTTACTAACTTTTTTGCTAACATTGGCAAAAATACATATGGGAAAACACAAGAAAACATCAACTCAGTGAATATGAGTAATTGCTTAAAGGACAATTCTTCCAATGTAAACACAAGAAAGAACTTCAATATAAATCCTATCGATAGTGCTACCCTAATTCTTACCATAAAGAGCCTAAGAAACTCTGGCTCTTATGGTCCAGATGGTATGCCATTTCAGTTCATCAAAGATGCTCTCCCCATGATTGTATCTTATATTCTAACTATTATGAACACTTCCATTGTTACTAAAAAGTTTCCTGACTCTTGGAAAAAAATCACATATTATACTTCTGCATAATAAGGGGGACATAGAAGATGTGACAAACTATCGTCCCATTTCCCTGCTACCCATTTTCTCTAAAATGTTAGAAAAAATTGTTGCATGCCAACTTATGTCATATTTAAAGTCAAGTAGACTATTATCTATTAACCAACATGGTTTCAGACCAAAACTCTCGATGGAATCTGCACTGCTCAAAGTTACAAATAGTATCTATAATAATATAGATATGAAAAAATATTTTTACTTGTATTATAAGACTTATCAAAAGCCTTCGATAGTGCAAACTATGAACTTCTTATACATAAATGTACTAACCAAAATATTGATCAGAGCTGGTTTAGAGAGTAACTATCTAACCGCAAACAGTCTATACGTCTTAACAACATTATCTCTATGCCAAAAAATGTATCATATCGTGTTCCACAGGGATCAATACTTGGTCCTATCCTCTTCTCCATTTACGTAAATGATCTATCTTCTTTCATTTCTGACTGTCTAGTCGTACATTATGCAGATGACACTCAACTACTCCTTAGTGGTGATGTTAATAACCTCTCAGAGCTAACTTTAAGATCAGAAAACACTCTGTCAAAAATTAAAACCTATTTTCAAGAAATTGGGCTGTTAATTAACAAAAGTAAAACACAATGCATGTTTATTGGTTCAAGGTTCCATATAGCACAAATTCCAGAAAACACAAGAGTTAATTTTTCGACAATATTATTACACCTAGCAAAACAGTCAAAAACCTAGGAATTCACTTTGATTGCTACATGTAGGTTGATTCCCACATAGATAAAGTATGCAAAAAGGTTACAGGAGCATTAATGTACTTATCATATATAAAAGACAATTTTGAGACTACCACTCGAATAACAGTTGTTGAATCTTTAGCCCTAAGTCACATTAATTACTGCACAACTGTTTGGGGAGCTGCCACTAAGACTCAGATAAACAGAATACAGAAGTTTATTAATTTTGCAGCTCGAGTTGCCCTGGGAGGAATAAGAAAATATGACCACATCACACCAGCTCTCAAAAAACTTGGGTGGCTGCGGGCAGAAAACAAGGTCGCTTATGCTATTTATGTTTTTGTATACAAAATTTTGAACCATCAATACCCTAGCTGATTATTTGACTTAAAAGCACTCAGGGATATAGGGGGAACCAACACAAGATTGAGCACTGAGCTCTTTATTCAGAGAACAAAACAGAAGCAGGTTGAAAGATAATCACTATTAAAGGGCCAACTCCAGAGCATCTTAAAAATGCATCCTTCTTCATAGATTTCAAAGGCAAACTATATAGTTTTCTTTTGGACAAGTAGTTGCTGCTCACACATAAACTAAACTTAATGATTTAATGCACTTTCCCTTAACACTAACCTCTCTATATGTACACTAATATCGACTTCTCTGTTTTCTAAGTTAAGAACTAATTATTCTCATTGAAAGGAAAACAAATATGGTAATGATGCCGATAATAACGATACTGTATCTAGTGTTATTATTACTATATTATTTACATTATTGTTAACATTTTTATTACATCACTGTTATTTTCTATGAAAGCTACATTTAATTTAGCTGTATGTATTACCCTCTTACTTAGTTCAATTACATGTCTACTTATAAGTTACTTTTACTTTTAGAAGAATAACCATTGTGAAAAAATGGAAATAAATGTTTGTTTGTTTGTTTGTTTCAAGAGGGTAGGAAGGGTGCCAACTCAAGAATCCTATTTCACGAATGTCTTTCTTCCTGTTTCACGAGGGTAGGCAGGGTGCTAAATCATTTTAATTTGTCGTTTTTTTGACGTTTTATGTGTCGCTGTTAATCCCCATTCGAGTGTAGGGGGACACAGATAGGCAGAAACTGAAAATTAAGGCGGATGTCCGTCCTAACGCCCCATAGTTTGCACGAATATGAGTTTGTTACCCTCCCTTATGAGCACTTACCACTGTGCTACCGCGGTTCCTACTAGATAAAATGTCATTCATGATAATTTTACATAGTTGGATGTACATAGATATACACAGACACACGCAGACTCAAGAAGAAACTGTAAACGCAAAATCACCTCATAGTTTTAGTGAATGAAAATGCAAAGAATGTGACCAGGAGTTACAAGCATGGGAGTATTTACCTTGAAGACGATTAGGTAAATAGGATTAATTTACTGCGCATGATCACCCACGTGTGTGAAAAACTATATATCAGCTGTTTCAGTCAATTGTTTCCATAGCGTATTCAGTCATTTCGAAGCGAGCCAGCTCTATTGAACTTAACCTAACCTAACCAGATAAATAGAGAGGGTGGTGTCTTTGCTAGTATACATAACTTTAGAAGAGTAATGCCAAATAGATAAGTATATAAATGAGTATATATATAAAAATAAATAAGTCAATAAATTTGATAAAGAAATTTTTAGTCACTGAGCGTATAAAGAGATCGGCAGAGATAAAAATGAAACCTTTTGCTTAAATTTTGGATGCAAATTTAAAATTAATTTCTGAATAGCTTGGTCGCAGAACAGGATGCACACATACTCTCTCTCTCTCTCTCTCTCTCTCTCTCTCTCTCTCTCCACGACTAAGACCCAGATGTTACGAGTGAAAAGGCTCCAGAATTTTGCTGCAAGAGTTGCCATAGGGGGGGTGCATAAACATGATCACGTGACTCCCCTCTTTGAGAGATTGGGTTGGCTAAGGATGGACATGAAGTTCATATATAATATCTGTCTTTTAGTTTTTAAAATAAATCATGGAATATTACCGGAATGGCTCTTCTCATTGCCAACAGTTAATCAAGTGCGTATCAATAACGTCAACACCAGATATCAGAATTCTTTTTACGTGCCCAGAACTTCCACTGATATTGGGGCAAGAGCCTTAAATGTAATGGGCCCGAGACTTTGGAACTCTTTACCCGCAAACTTAAGAAGTTGCCAAACATTACCCTCACTTAAATCTCATCTTTTAAATCACCTACTTAATAAGTGATTTTAGTCTCATTATTATCCTCCCATTGGGTAAACGAAGTGTATGTATGCATATTTTAATGTGTAAATTTTTTGATTTTGTGCTTTGCAAATTTCATTAATTTTATTTTGACATTTTACATTGTAATTTGTAATTAGATTAATTATCATGTGTAAATTTTGTGATTTTGTGCTTTGCAAATTTCATTAGTTTTATTTTGACATTTTACATTGCAATTTGTAATTAGATTAATTATCATGTAATAGCCATTTTTGATGGAATAAAGTTTTTGACTTTGACTTTGACTTTGACTCTCTCTCTCTCTCTCTCTCTCTCTCTCTCTCTCTCTCTCTCTCTCTCTCTCTCTCTCTCTCTCTCTCTCTCTCTCTCTCTCTCTCTCTCTCTCTCTCTCTCTCTCTCTCTCTCTCTCTCTCTCTCTCTCTCTCTCTCTCTCTCTTTCTCTCTCTGTGTATGTTTGTATGTTTATTATAGTAACGCACAAACAGAGAGAGAGAGAGAGAGAGAGAGAGAGAGAGAGAGAGAGAGAGAGAGAGAGAGAGAGAGAAGAGAGAGAGAGAGAGAGAGAGAGAGAGAGAGAGAGAGAGAGAATGCCGTCACTTTGCTCTATAAATATTTGTTTTCTTTCATTTTCGTCGTTGTTTGCAAAATTGAGAGCCTTGTCTCGGACTATTTCAAATATTTGAGATATTTTTCCTGAGTGGTCGTTGGCGTGCTTAATTGCATCGCGAAAAATTTTTCAACAACAATTATTTTTTCCAGAGTAATTATTATTTTCCATTAGCAAGAAGGTCAAGAAAGAATATTTCGATGTTCTCTTAGCTGCCAATTTGCAATTGCATTTTCTGGTCCGATGTTTTAAATTTGTAAAATATGCATTCTTTGAAATTGCACAATATTTTTTTTCTTTGTGATGTAATTTATTTGTCCTACTTATATTTATATTTTTCAGTTTACATATCAGATATTTTTGCTTAGAGCTGTGAAATTATTTATTTTTTTATTAATTCATATGCGTACGTGCATACATACTTCACACACAGGTGGGTGCCTCCTCAGACACAAATTCGAATTTTCCTTCAGGTTGAACTTTTGTTTTGTTGCATCTTTTTCTTTTTCTTTTTATCCTTAAATTACCATGGTCAAGTTTTTAAGTTAAGATGTGTGTTACCAGAAAAGAGATAAACTGAGTCACTAAATAGCACTTTTATGGAGATATAAAAATTCTGTGTGAAGCTTAAATAAAAGTTTTTCTCTTTTTTTTCATCTTTCTCTTCTTCTTTCTATATTCGGTGAGAGGGAGAACATAAAAATGAGGCCATCTCTGTCCCAAACCTCCTCCATCCATGGGTCGGTAGGAGGGGTAGCCATTAGGAGACTTAAACAGAAAATCAAGAATTTAGAGGCAATGGTTATAAGCCTTGATGAAAAAATTTGGAATATGGATGGAGAAATGAAAGAGAATGAAACACTCAGAGAGCAAATAAGATCTTTGGAGGAAACAAATAAAGCACAAGGGCAAGAGAGAAAGGAACTAGAAAAAAGAATAAAGAAGCTGGAAGGGGAAAAGAGTCAACTAGAATCTAGGATTTCTAAACAAGAAGATAAAAACAAACAGCTGAATGACAACCTAAAGGAATTAGATGTTAGTTCACTGCTCTCTTCTGAGAGAGACGAGATTGCTGCTTGGAATGTCCAGATTAAGGAAAACATTGAACAGTTCAGAAAAGAGTTCCAGGAGCTGAATATGGAAAATGATGCCATGAAAACTTCCTTTGCTGATGCACTAAAGGGGAATGTGGCAATAAAAGAGGCTGTAAAGGTGGTGGCACTGGAAAACATAAAAACAGTTGACTATAAAGAGACAGTAATCAAAAAAATGATAGGCGTTGTGATGGAAAGGGCAAACCCACTCATCAGATAAGGAGAAGACAGTGGTAATCTCAGGCATAAGCGAATCCCAGGTGCCAACATGACAGGGGAGACTTGAAGAAAATAAAGCTAGGGTTGTAGACCTGATAAGAAAGCTTGGAGTAGTATGTGGTCCTGAGGATATTGTAAACATACACCAACTAGGTAAATATTCGAGGGAAGGAAAGCCCAGACCAACAAAAGTAACCTTTGAGAGAGGGGAAACATGTAGGGAAATATTGTTGAGAAAAAAAAAAGTCTAAAAGACCTTCAAGAATTCAAAGAAGTGTTCATTAGACGATACAGAACACAGGAAGAGATGGGAAAGATCAAAAACTTGTTGCAAGAGGCAAGAAGATTAAATGATGAAAGAAATGAAGAAGAGAAGTAAAATTTTCATTACAGAGTTCTTCCAGACAAAGGGGAGATAAAGAAGATAATGACAGAAGATCAGGGGATGGGGCCTCATTAAGATTGTTATACAAAAATGCTGATGGATTAGCTGGTAAGGCAGTAGAATTAAAAGATAGGATTCACAACAGTAAGGCAGATATAGTAGCAATTACAGAGACTAAGTTGAGTGAGGACATAAACAGTGTCCAGTTTTTCCTAGGGGCTTCAGAATACTAAGGGTTGAAAAATCTGAGAGGACTGGTGGAGGGATAGCACTGCTCATAAGTGAAAGGATTCAAGTTGAAGAAATAAACTTGGCTTTAGAAAGTGAGTTCATGGAATTTCTTGTTATCCGCATAAATACTGGGTCAGAGAGCATTATAATAACTGTTGTATACAACCCACCAAGGAACCAAAATAGGCTTGAAGTTTATGAGGAAAGTCATATAGGTACTATTGAAGTCATAAACTCAGTTGTTAACATGGCACGGGAAAAAAATGTAGGATTTTTATTATGGGAGACTTTAATCATAAAGAGATAGATTGGATAAATCTTGACCCACACAGTGGTGAGGACTCATTCGGGGCAAGATTCCTAGATTGCGTACAAGGGAATTTCCTACACAAACATGTAATGGAACCAACAAGGGCCAGGGGTGGGGATGAGCCATCACTACTTGATCTAGTGTTCACAGATAATGTGTTGGATATTGAAAAAATTGAGTATGTATCACCAATTGGAAAGAGTGACCACTGTGTGTTGTTGATGGAGTATGTCATAGAAGATATTCTTCCTGAGAGTAGAGACACTGAGGACATGAGGAGGAACTATCCGAAAGGAGATTACATCAAAATGAATGAGCTTTTATCAGTTATTGACTGGAGAACCTTATTTTACAACAAATCTGTACAAGAAATGTATGACATCTTTTGTGAGAAATATGGGAAGATAGTAGATTGCTGCATACCTGTCACCAAAGTAGGTGTAATTCATGCCAGAGAGAAATGGTTCGATAATGAGTGTAAAAGAGCTGAGGAGTGGAGAGACAAATGCTGGAAAAGGTATAGGAGGAGAAAAAACATAAATGCCTGGCAAACCTACAAAAGAGCAAGAAATTACTACCTAAGTAAAGGAAGAGAGGCAGAGAGAGACTATGAGAGGGACATCACCAGGAAAGGCTAAAGAAAATCCCAAGCTTTTCCACAGCTTTATCAGAGGAAAACTGAAGGTAAAAGAACAGGTTTTAAGGCTAAAGAGAGCGGATGGAAGCATCACTGAGATGGATGAAGAGATCTGCAAAGAATTGAACAAGGAGTTTCAGTCAGTATTTACAGTAGAAAATACCCCACCACCTCAGATTGCAGTGATAGAAGCTCAAGGGCCGGTATTAGAGAACATCAACCTTACAGCCACAGAGGTATGCAAAGCGCTGATGGATTTAGATGTTCATAAAGCTACAGGTCCTGATGACATATCCCCTCATGTGCTTAAAAAATGCGCAAACTCAATATCAGTGGCACTAAGTATCATATTTAAAAAGTCACTGGAGTCAGGGGAGACTCCAAGATGCTGGAAACAAGCAAATGTGATACCTATCTTCAAAAAGGGAAGGAGGGATACGGCTCTGAACTATAGACCAGTTTCCTTGACCAGCATAGTTTGCAAAGTTATGGAGAAACTACTAAGGAAACATATCTCTCTTCACTTGGAATCCTTCAACTTTTTGTCAGTGAGGCAACATGGCTTCAGAGAAGGTAGATCAACAGTAACAAACTTATTAGAATTTTATGATGAGGTAAGCCGAATCTTACAGGAAAGAGAGGGCTGGGCAGATTGCATATTCCTAGACTTCCAGAAAGCGTTTGACACTGTTCCACATGGGAGACTTATTAGGAAGCTGCAATCAATGGCTAGAATAGGTGGAAATGTTTTGGAATGGATAAAAACTTACTTAGAAGGAAGGGAACAGAGGGTTAGAGTAAGACACTCAGTGTCTGAATGGAGAAGAGTTAGTAGTGGAGTTCCACAGGGTTCAGTTTTAGGGCCACTTTTGTTCCTTGTATATGTAAATGACCTACCAGAGTCTGTAAATTCATTCATGAATATGTTTGCAGATGATGCAAAGATTGTGAAGAAAGTAAAAAACGAGAACAATGGTAGAGAACTTCAGGAGGATCTAAATAATCTGCATGAGTGGTCAGAAAAGTGGCTAATGAAATTCAATACTTCAAAATGTAAGGTAATGAGAATGGGTACAAGTGCAAGAAGGCCCAAGCTTGACTACTCGGTGGCTGGAGTACAACTTCAAGAGACAGAAAATGAGAGAGATCTAGGAGTAAACATACTGGCAGATTTGTCTCCAGAAATACATATAAATGGCATAGTAAGGGCAGCATATGCATTCTTATCAAATGTAAGGGTAGCCTTCAGGCACATGGACAAGGAAATGTTCAGAAATATTTATGTAACCTATGTGAGGCCAAAACTCGAATATGCAGCCCCCTTTAGGAATCCGCACTTGAAAAAGCACATAGCTAAGCTTGAAAAAGTTCAAAGACATGCCACGAAACTGGTGCCAGAAATACGCAATCTCAGTTATGATGAGAGGCTGAGGGAATTAGACTTACCATCACTCGAAGCTAGAAGAGTGAGGGGGGATATGGTGACAGTCTTTAAATTCCTCCATGGTTATGATAGAGTGGATAGGGATCGATATTTTGATATGGCTGGCTCTAGAACTAGAGGTCATAGTTTGAAGCTTCGTAAGAAAACTTCTTTGCAGGATGTAAGGAAATACTTTTTCAGTGTAAGAGTAGTTGATAATTGGAATTGGCTAAGCGAGGAGGTAGTTAATGCTATCTCAATCCATAGTTTTAAGGACATGTATGATAAGTATCACTAAGTATAAAATGGAACCGATCAGGAGACGGGAAGATACGAGCTTTGGGCTCTTTCCCGTAAACACAATTAGGTAATCACACACACACACACACACACACACACACACACACACACACACACACACACACACACACACACACACACACATATATATATATATATATATATATATATATATATATATATATATATATATATATATATATATATATATATATATATATATATATATATATATATATATATATATATATATATATATATATATATATATATATATATATATATATATATATATATATATATATATATATGTATTTATGTATATATATATATATATATATATATATATATATATATATATATATATATATATATATATATATATATATATATATATATATATATATATATATATATATATATATATATATATATATATATATATATATATATATATATATATATATATATATATATATATATATATATATATATATATATATATATATATATATATATATATATATATATATATATATATATATATATATATATATATATATATATATATATATATATATATATATATATATATATATATATATATATATATATATATATATATATATATATATATATATATATATATATATATATATATATATATATATATATATATATGCACACACACACATGATATAATATTTATAAATATTTGATTAATGACTGGAATATATAAGAGAGAAACTTAGATTTTTGTATTCGTTTATTTACATAATTATATATTTTTAATTTATTTATGTATTAATTTTTTTATGTATTTGCTTAATTATTTACTCATGTAAGCATGTGTGAATGTGTCCATGTGTGGAGTTTGGGATACTTTTGTATTTGGATTGCCTCATTGTGGTTTTTCAGGTTAACAATAATCTTCATAGGCTTTTTAACATTTGTCGCTATGTCCGGATGGTAGCATGTGCGACTTTGATTCGTCAGGTCGTCGATTCGAGACCCACCACGGTCTGGGGCTAGACAGGGTATTCCTTCGGGGTAACGGTCGCACACTGCCAATACCAGTGTCCTTCAAAAGGGGGCACCGTCTTATCCCTTATTAGAAAAGGTAGTCCATGACTTAAAACCGAATCATCATAATCTTTTTAATAACTTTTACAGTCCTGTATTTTTTGTAAAGATATCTTTAAAATGAATTAAAGAGTAAACTATTTACAAAATAAGACATTCTTATATACATATTTGTGTTTGTATTTTATGTGTCTGTGTGCATGAATATTTTTGAAGATGAGTTGATAATATACTCGCAAGTGAAGAGGTTACTCCATTCTTTCCCTTTTCCCTTCATAACCCAGATATTCCTATTAAAAAATTCCCTATACACACACGCGCACACACACACATATGCAAAGATTTATTTTCATTCATATTATTAAATAGTGTTGCAAGTGACCTCTGTGTAATCTCACAGCTGTTGCTTCAACGCCGAGTCTCATGAAAATCACCCAAGAGAGAGAGAGAGAGAGAGAGAGAGAGAGAGAGAGAGAGAGAGAGAGAGAGAGAGAGAGAGAGAGAGAGAGAGAGAGAGAGAGAGAGAGAGAGAGAGAGAGAGAGAGAGCACGGGAGGTCTCATATTTTTCACCTTTGTGGCTGTGACGTCAACTGAGGTCATTGATTTTCCAGCATTGTGGAAGGTAATAACACCGGGATGCCACCAATGCCCAATGCCACTCAGCCAGAGAGTGGAAATATTTTGTTGTTGAGGTGTTAAATGAAAATATATAATAGAAATATGGAGTGGGAATTTCTATATATGATATATTACTTTCGTGTACAGTGTATACATTAACTGTGATGAGTTAGATATATGTCTTTCTTACTTCACAGTTTTTTTTTTGTATATTATTCTATATTTTCACTATTCCTTCATAGTCGTATTTGTTGTTGCCGTTATCTTTTGGGCTTTAGAAGCGATTTTTATTTTTGTTATTATTCATTTTTCATTATAGTTTGTCGTCTTTCGTTTCTTTGTATTTTTTTTTCCATTATCATCGATTCGTATAGATTTATATTCTCATCGTCGTATTTTCTCTTTGTACTTCTCTGTTGTCGTTATCATTGACCTATTTCAGTTTATATTTCACAGTATATCACCATCGTCATATTTGTCGTTTTTTTTTCATTATAATAAACACCGCAGCCTCGTTAAATATCCTTCCTTCATCATCTTCCGTCCATAAAATAAACGCTATCCGTGGTACCGCAAACCTCCCATCATGTCTTTTATTACCTTCGTATATCATTCAGACAACCCAATCCCTCCAGAGTACATCACTGGAAAGGCGTGATAAAAGAGTACCAGATGGTTGGCTGCCTCCAGAGAGCTTTGATTCCAGGACTCAGTGGTCCTTTTGCCCCTACATTGGAGAGATCAAGGAACAGGGAGACTGTGAATCAGATATGGCTAAGATTGATTTCTCTGTATCTTAAAATTATATTTCTCTAGAATTTTTATTTCAGGACTCGGTGGTCTCTTTGCCCTAAAGTTTTGAGATTATATTTCTGTAGGATTTAAAGGGGAAATATATTACCCTCAGAGAGCTTTGATTTCAGGACTCTGTAGTCTCTTTGCCCATCCATTGTCAAGATCCAGGACCAGGGAGATTGTGAATCCGACTGGGTAAGATTGATGCCTCTAAGTCTTGAGATTTCATTTCTATGGGATATAGAAGGGATGTGTATTATTCTCTTGGGATTAAAGTGTTGTGTATGATTTCTTAGTCATTACTTAATCAGTTTTGCTTAATGACCTCACCAATGGATTATAGCACTAGCCATTAATTAAATTTTTAGGTAATATATAACGCTTCTAAGAGTCAGAACATCTGTTAACCATTTATTTAAGGATTGAAAATGAAAATAATCTCTAGCATTGGCTTCAGTAAGGATGGAAAAAACCAGTCCTTTCAGATCATACTGACTGGAATATATGAAAAGGATTCTAAAAATTCTACTAAATGTGATCTTTTATCTCCTGAGAGGCCATGGCATCAGCAATTTTGATGACTGACAAAAATTGTATCAGCGATGGTAAGGACAATTTTCAGTTTTCCATTCAAAATGTTTTGACTTACTGCGCATATTGGGGAAGCTGTGATGATGGATGTACAACTCTAGCCTTTGAATATTGAATCCACAGCGGCATCGTTTCTGGAGGTCCTTATAACAGCGGTGAAGGTTCTCAGCCGTATATCATTCGGCTCAAAGCTCCTACTAACAAAAAGTTGTCGTACGATGGCACAGAAATGCCAACACCTCCCTGTCAAGCTGAGTGCCAAGAAGGATATAATGTGCTATACTTTGATGACCTCCGCTTCGGTCTGGAAATGTTTTTGATACCAAACGATATTCAAGAAATCATGTACGGAAATATGACCAATGACCCAATCGTGACTTCCTTTGCTAAATCCCTGGATTTCGAACTATTCGAAGGTGGCATCTATTCCCACGATACTTTCTTCCTTGTTGGAAGGCACACAGTGAGGATTATCGGTTTGGATGGTGATGAAAGTATCCAATTGTGGCACTACTCCAGTTCTTGAAGTAGTGCCTGGGGAGAAGATAGTTTCTTCAGGATACGAAAAGGGTCAAATGAATGAGGTATTGAAGAACTAGTAATCACTGGAATTCCTGAATTTCTTGTTACTAGAGTGATCTTTTCCAGGATCTTGTAACGAGGAGAATCCCGAGGCAAGTCGCCGAATGTAATGTATTCTATATCAACCCAACCTAACTTAGCCCAGCAGCATAACTTACCTAACCTAACCTCACCTAAAAATTTACGCAGCAACTTACTGATAGTTTTATTGATATTTACAAGTTTCCATCTTTGAAAATTATTCATATGCAATTCTGATTGTAACTTCTTAAGAATTATATTATTATTATCATTATTTTATTTTATTTATAGAGCATATGACGTGCACGTGTAAATACGCTTCCATTAGTTTTTAAATAAATATAGCCTAAAATTGCCACTAGATCTCTTCTCTAGATTACATTTTGATTTGTTGTATCTTTCGAGAGCTTCAATGAATACTTTGAAATTAAATCTGTTTTTCCAGTTTTGTTTTGTTTTTTGCTCCTTTTCCAGATATTGATGTGAATTACAAATACTGTTCATGCAGAAGAGAGCGCACATGGCTTAGTGGTAGAGCGCCCTACTTAGAAAGTGAGAGTTCCGTTTTCGATCTCACCACCACGTGGTGTTAGGAAAATCATGCATTCTTAGTCTCCCAGCTCTAACCTGTCTATGTCCCCGCCCACTCATGGAAAATAATTATGGCATAAGACTCTGCTTTTTATGAGGACCGTGTTATCTCAGTGGGCGTTTGGAAGGACATCCAGCCTTGATTTGTTTGCTCCACCCTCCTGCAAAAGGCGTTATTAGTGACACAAAAAAACGGATTTGGACTATATGGCGCCGCTCTTTTGGCGATAAGCTCTTTGGGCACTAAACTGTATTGGCTAGGTTACATTAGGTTAGTGTTGATTAACCTATTTATTGTTTACTAAAGGCACCAGAAGGGCCGCCCCAAGACGGCGGCGCCAAAATGTACATCCCATAAAAATCGGCGAAATTCTTGCAAAATTTTCAGTACTATTAAAGCTAATATATAGATATAAGAAAGGAAGGAGAAAATATACAAGTTTGTCAATTCTCATCCCGAAACTATAAAGAAATTGAGACTTTGAAGCACACAAAAAACTCTACTTGAAGCCCAACATGAAAGGGATCCTGTCACAATGAGTAACCCTCAGAAGGCCATGTAAAGTTGAATTACCCCGTTGTTAGGTATTATTAGGTCAGGTTACTTGCCTTGTAAATATAAATTAGCCTGCAGCATCCTGGGTAACTCTTCTTTACATGATCATATTACAGCAACATAAGAAATATATTTTTTTTCTCTCTGATAAGGGAGATATTTCATTCTAAGAGTTCAGCACATCAAAAATTGGAACCTGACTTTATTACATATGTCAAATGACTAACGAAAACACGGAAATAAAGCATAACCTGTTTTCTGGAAACTCTGTTGTATTGTAATATATAAATAAAAATGGAGCAGCATTAATAATAATAATAATAATAATAATAATAATAATAATAATAATAATAATAATAATAATAATAATAATAATAATAATAATAATAAATAATAATAATAATAATAATAATAATAATAATAATAATAATAATAATAGATAGATAATAATAATAATAATAATAATAATAATAATAATAAATAATAATAATAATAATAATAATAATAATAATAATAATAATAATAATAATAATAATAATAATAGATAATAATAATAATAATAATAATAATAATAATAATAATAATAATAATAATAATAATAGTAATAATAATAATACAGTGCAGGTTGAGAGTGGCATATGGCAGGGTAAAAGAAAGAGAAGTTGGGGAGTTAGGGGAGGAATGGGGGTTGTTGAAAGAATGTTTTGTGGGACATGCAAGTGATGTGTGTGGAAAGAGGTTTGTTGGAGGTGGCATGAGGAGGGGCAGCGAGTGGTGGAATGAAGGGGTGAAAATGAAGGTGGAAGAGAAAAAGAGGGCTTTTGAGGAATGGCTGCAGTGTAAAAGTAGGGAGAAGTATGAAAGATATAGGGAGAAAAATGTGGAAACCAAGCGGAAGGTAGAGGAAGAGAAGAGGTTGGCAAATGTTAGGTGGGGACAGGATTTTAGTAGGTCATATGAGGAGAATAAAAAGAAGTTTTGGAAAGAAGTGAAGAGAGCAAGGAAGGGTGGATCGAGGATGGAAGAGACAGTGAAAGATGTGAATGGACAGATGTTAAGAGGGAACGATGCAAGGAAAAGATGGGCAGAATATTTTGAGTGCTTGCTGAATGTTGAGGAAGATAGAGAGGCAGCTATAGTGGAAGTGGGAGGGGTTCAAGGGCCAGTAATGGGAGAT
>JAXCGZ010015818.1:32500-44810 GCA_037179515.1 Halocaridina rubra | reverse complement strand
ATCACATTTGCTTGTTTCCAGCATCTTGGAATCTCCCCCGACTCCAATGACTCCTTAAATATGATACTTAGTGCCACTGATATTGTGTTTGCGCATTTTTTAAGCACATGAGGGGATATGTCATCAGGACCTGTAGCTTTATGAACATCTAAATCCATCAGCGCCTTGCATACCTCTGTGGCTGTAAGGTTGATGTTCTCTAATACCGGCCCTTGAGCTTCTATCACTGCAATCTGAGGGGGTGGGGTATTTTCTACTGTAAATACTGACTGAAACTCCTTGTTCAATTCTTTGCAGATCTCTTCGTCCGTCTCAGTGATGCTTCCATCCGCTCTCTTTAGCCTTAAAACCTGTTCTTTTACCTTCAGTTTTCCTCTGATAAAGCTGTGGAAAAGCTTGGGATTTTCTTTAGCCTTCCTGGTAATGTCCCTCTCATAATCTTTCTCTGCCTCTCTCCTTTTACTTAGGTAGTCATTTCTTGCTCTTTTGTAGGTTTGCCAGGCATTTATGTTTTTTCTCCTCCTATACCTTTTCCAGCATTTGTCTCTCCACTCCTTAGCTCTTTTACACCCATTATCGAACCATTTCTCTCTGGCATGAATTACACCTACTTTGGGGACAGGTATGCAGCAATCTACTATCTTCCCATATTTCTCACAAAAGATGTCATACATTTCTTGTACAGATTTGTTGTAAAATAAGGTTCTCCAGTCAATAACTGCAAAAAGCTCATTCATTTTGATGTAATCTCCTTTCTGATAGTTCCTCCTCATGTCCTCAGTGCCTCTACTCTCAGGAAGAATGTCTTCAATGATATACTCCATCAACAACACACAGTGGTCACTCTTTCCAATTGGTGGTTCATACTCAATATTTTCAATATCCAACACATTATCTGTGAACACCAGATCAAGTAGTGATGGCTCATCCCCACCCCTGGCTCTTGTTGGTTCCATTACATGTTGGTGTAGGAAATTCCCTTGTACGCAATCTAGGAATCTTGCCCCAAAGGAGTCCTCACCACTGTGTGGGTCAAGATTTATCCAATCTATCTCTTTATGATTAAAGTCTCCCATAATCAAAATCCTACATTTTTTCTCCCGCGCCATGTTAACAACTGAGTTTATGACTTCAATCGTACCTATATGACTTTCCTCATAAATTTCAAGCCTATTTTGGTTCCTTGGTGGGTTGTATACAACAGTTATTATAATGCTCTCTGACCCAGTATTTATGCGAGCAACAAGAAATTCCCTGAACTCACTTTCTATAGCCAAGTTTATCTCTTGCAGTGTCCTCTATTCTTATGTTCTTATGTTCTTATGTTCTTATGTTCTTATTTACTCCTATAGCTCGAGACCACCACTCTGAACTTTGGCTAAGCCTAGGGAGAATACCACACATCACAGGAACTTCACCCCTTTTCCTGATCTTATCCAGGGCTTGTCTATACAATCTAATCAGCTCTTCACTTCTACCATCCTGCACGTCATTTCCCCCAGCTATCAAACAAACAACATCTTTTTTCTCAATCCAGCTATTTATTGACTCACCCACCTTCTTCATACCTGCTCCAGGGAAAAAATATTTTCCTCTAAGTCTATGCCTGAGTTTCCTGTCTACATATCTGCATAGTGAATCCCCTACAATTACCAAAGAACGAGACTTATCCGGAGGATGGGTTACTCCGACCTTGGGAGACTTACCTAGGCTCTTGACCTGAGAGCTTTTCCCACTTCCATTTCTACGATCGCTAGTACACCTATCTGACTCTATGGGTCCTGAAGAATTACTGCCGCCACTGTCACCTTCATCTCTAAGTGAACTAAATGAATTAGCAACTTGTAGTCTAAAAGTATCATTTTTCTTAAGAATAATCTTCGTTGAACCCTTATTCACAACTTTCCAGTCGTCTTCTCTATTCAATTGTCCCTTCCTGGTTAACACCTTTACCTTACCTCTCAGATCCCTGTTCTCCTCAGCTAAGGATCTGACCTCATGCCTGACTGCGGCCAACTCATTTCTTAAATTAAAAATGAGTTTGCTTGCGTCAGACGAGGACAAATCCCCGGCACAGCCACAAACAGCACCAACAATGACACCACCACCAACACCACTACCACTAACACCACCAGCACAAAGAACACCACCACTCTCCATTGTACTAAGTATGGTCAAGACTAGAGCTACTGGAAGCACGTCCTCGCTGGATGAACCCAGGAACTAAACTCTATTAGTAAAGTTTATTTTTTACTGTTCTGCAGGCCCATTACAAAATATTTTGTTTGCTTAGTTATTTGCAATCTTTCCTAAGAGGTCTTAGAGTGTGTTCCACTCATCATTTAAAATAGGAATTCAAATTAATCCGCCAACAATTAGAAAGTCTCATGTATCCCGTGTATGTAATCGAAAAAGCAATTAACAAAACAAACACAATATTTTATAATGGGCCGGAAGAACAGTCAAAAATAAACTTTACTAATTCAGTTAAAATACCCTATTTAGAAAATATTAAAATTCTTAGTGATCAATTAGGCAGAAGTAATCCTTTTATATTTAATTATCCCAAAACAATTGGTTCTTCACTTATTAACGTATATCAAAACAAAAAAGCTTTAGAAGCAGGTATTTATAAATTCGATTGCTGTTCCTACAATAAATCTTACATAGGTCAAACTGGTCGTTCTAGGCCAGAGAATTTTCTGAGCATAAAAGAGCAGTGCGATATGGTGTTGAAAGTTCTGCTTTATTTGTGCCTATGCGAGATACTGGTCACCATAATAATTGGAGTGAGTCCTCATTGCTATATAAGAGTAATTGCCAATATAGGAGAAAGATACTTGAAGCAGCCATTATAGAAAAATCAGAAACCTTAAATTTATCAAATGGACAGAGGCGATCTGACATTGTGGATGAAGCATTATTAAAAACCTCATTAAGAAGATTATGCCAAATGACCGTCCACCTGACCTGAGGTCGGAAGATAATCCCATCATGGATCTTCCTGGCAATAGTAGGTAGCATCTCTCCCCACCTTTATCCAGAGCTTTAAGAACATAAGAAGAACATAAGAATAGAGGACACTGCAACATGCCTACTGGTACACACGAGGCAGCTCCATTTTTGAATTGTATTTTCAGCATGTCTAACCTATTCTATTCTACTCTACTTATTTATTCTATTTTTTCTTTTTATGGTTTTTCTATCAAGCACTAACCTATTCATACCCACCCTACCTCTGTCATATGCCTATCTAATCTACATTTGAAGGTGTCTAAGGTATTGGCATTTACTATCCTACTAGGAAGCTTGTTCCATGCATCAGCTACTCTATTGCCAAACCAATTTTTACCAATTTCCCTTCTGAACCTAAATTTAACAAGCTTAAATCCATTATTACGAGTTCTGGTTTGATCATGAATGCTTAAAACTTTATTAATATCTCCCTTGTTAATCCCTTTAAACCATTTATACACTTCAATCATATCCCCCCTAACTCTTCGCCTCTCTAGAGAATGTAGATTAAGTTTTTTTAATCTGTCCTCATATGGTAGATTTCTGATATTGTGTATCATCTTGGTCATTCTTCGCTGCACCCTCTCCAAGGATTCAATTTCCATTCTATAATAGGGTGACCAGAATTGCACAGCATAATCTAAATGGGGCCTAACTAATGCAAGATAGAGCTGCAAAATAACTTTTTCCGTCCTATTGCTAACGCTTCTTGAGATAAATCCTAAAATTCTGTTTGCTTTATTTCTGACTGCTGTGCATTGCTCTCTTGGCTTAAGACTACTACTCACAAGAACTCCCAAATCCCTTTCACACTGAGAACTCATGATTTCATGGTTATTTAGCTTATAACTAGTATTGTCTTTTATAGTACCCATTTTAACTACTTTACATTTTTCAACATTAAATTCCATTTGCCATTTGTCCGACCATTCAGATAATCTATTTAGATCTTCCTGTAAAGCATGAATGTCTTCTTTTTCATTTATAGTTCTACCTATTTTAGTGTCGTCTGCGAATTTACTTAGGTTACTACTGATATCCGAATCCAGATCATTTAGATATACGATGAATAATAGGGGACCCAGTACCGAGCCTTGTGGTACCCCGCTAGTAACCGAGCCCCACTCTGATTTCTCTCCATTTATGCAAACCCTCTGTTTTCTGTCTTTTAACCATTGTTTGATCCATCTGAGAACAGCTCCACTTATACCATGAGCTTCCAGCTTTTTAATTAATCTTTTGTGAGGAACTCTATCAAAAGCTTTGCTAAAATCTAGATATATTGTATCATATTCTTTGCCACAATCTACTGCCTTGTAAACTTCTGAATAAAAAGACAGTAAGTTTGTAAGGCATGAAAAACCCTTAAGAAACCCGTGTTGTGAAAGTTTTATCAGTCTGTGTAATTCTAGATGTGCCCTTATTTTATTTGCAATTATGGATTCTAGAATCTTACCCACTGTTGACGTTAAACTTACTGGCCTATAATTATTCTTTTTAACTCGTTCTCCTTTTTTAAATATTGGTACCACATCTGCCAATTTCCACTCCATGGGTACCGATCCTAATTTTACTGAATTATTAAATAATGCAGTCAGTGGACAACTAAGCTCTTCCTTGCATTCCTTTAATATTCTAGCATATATTCCATCAGGTCCCGGAGATTTATGAGCCTTTAATTTATCTATTTCTTTTATTACCTCCTCTCTCGTAATATTTATTGAACTAAGTATTTTATCGGGACTGTCTCTGTAAATGGATTCTACTTCCGGAATATTTTCCAAGTTTTCATTTGTAAATACAGATAAGAAATAATCATTTAAACATGTACACATCACTTTATCGTCATCTGTGATATGGCCATTGGCTACTTCAATTGGTCCGACTTTTTCCTTAAATTTTGTTTGATAATGTTGATAAAACCCTTTAGGATTTTCTTTAGCTTCTCCTGCTATTCTAACTTCGTATTTTCTTTTCGACTCTCTAACTATCTTTTTAACTTCCCTGTTTAACTGTATATATTGCTGCCTCACATGCTCTTCACCTCTTTTTAGTTTCCTGTATATTCCTCTTTTAATGCCTATAAGATTCTTTATTCTATTGTTCATCCATTTAGGGTCATATTTTCTTGATCTGCAATGTTTCATGGGAATATAGTCTCTCTGACTATTCTTAAGAGTCATGACAGAATTGTTATATTCCTCATCCAAAATTATATTAACTGACGTACTGCTGTTCTTTCCTGTGAGAGAATTTAATGTATTGATCTTATCTTGTGATAATCCTTGGCATGTGGTACTCATATTTTGGGGTAATCCGCTACCTGCGACCTGACCTGCTGGATTAACTACCCACATCTGTACCCAAGAAATCCCTTCCCATACCTCATTAGATAATTTAGTTTTAAGCCCTCAAAATCTCCTGCTCTAAAGTTTGGAACAATATTCTTATTTTCCTTTATAGTTTCCTTGAAAATTATGTTAAATCTAATGGAATCATGGTCACTGTTGCCCAATTTTTCACCAACTTCTAAATTTGTAACCATATTCTCTCTATTACTAAGAACTAAATCTAGTGTATTCACCCCCCGTGTTGCTTCAAGTACATGCTGAGAAAGGAAATTGTCTTCTACTACTTCCAAAAACTCCTTAGAGCTACTATCACCTGTTATGGTTTCCCAGTTAATATGTCTAAAATTAAAATCGCCTACAATGCAAACTCTATTTGACCTGGTCACTTTAGAAATTTCATCGTATATAACTTGCGACTCCATATCGTCTAGATCAGGTGGTCTGTAGACTACTCCTACAAGTAGACTTTCTATATTATTTTTAATTTCAACCCATAAGGTTTCTGAATTTAGATTTGTCTTAATTCCAGACTTAATGCAGCTTCTGAGGCAATCTTTAATATACATAATTACCCCTCCCCCTCTTTTATCTCCACTACGATCAGCATTATAAAGTTTATATCCTGTAATTATGTACTCAGCTTTAAGGTGTTTGCTTTCTAACTTAATCCAACTTTCACTAATGCATATTATATCCGGTCTCTCACTATATACTATGGCTCTCAGTTCATCTATCTTGTTACCTAAACTACGGCTATTTGTATAATATACTTTTAAACTTTCTTTAGCTTTACCCTTCTTGTGGCTATTCTTTTTGTTAATATTTATTCTATGAAACAAATGGTTCTTATCCTTAGACTCCCAGTTATTTGACCCACTATTTACTGAACCCTTACTGACTAATTTCTCTGCACAAGTATTATTCATTTCATTATTTGTGTCTAACAAAACCCCCCTACCTCTCTGTCTATCATACCAGCCAATACCGAGACACCTGAATTAGAAAGATGCACTCCATCCCTTGCATACATATGCTTACGACTAGTGAAGTGATCCCACCCGTCTATAAAACCTATATTATTCTCCCGACAGAAGACTTTCATCCTAGCATTTACTCCTTTAGCTCGAGACCACCACTCTGAACTTTGGCTAAGCCTAGGGAGAATACCACACATCACAGGAACTGCACTCCTTTTCCTGATCTTATCCAGGGCTTGTCTATACAACCTAATCAGCTCTTCACTTCTACCATCCTGCACGTCGTTTCCCCCAGCTATCAAACAAACAACATCTTTTTTCTCAATCCAGCTATTTATTGACTCACCCACCTTCATACCTGCTCCAGGGAAAAAAATATTTTCCTCTAACTCTAGCTTTGTATATATCGATTAATTTGTACCTGAAGAGGACTGGAGTCCAGTCGTAATATATAGTACATCTTCGCTTCTTTTTGTGTTTTATTTATGGGCCTTTTTTTTGCTTCATATATATATATATATATATATATATATATATATATATATATATATATATATATATATATATATATATATATATATATATATATATATATATATATATATATATATATATATGAACACATACAGACATACCCATTTCAATCCTTGGCTCACCGGTAATAACTGAAAGTGGGAATAGGAATCCATATCAGATATATGAATAAGGTCTGCAAGATCAGTTCACCAGAGACACTTGCTACCTATCTCAATATTTTCACTACAGTTCCTGTATCTTTCTAGTGAAAAAGCTAACTTGATTTTTTCCTTTCACATGTATAAATACTGTATCACTTAAAATTTAGAAATATGGAGCTTACGTTTACTAATGAGTGATGGCTATTGAATAGGATTCTTCTCTATAGAGAGCCAAAAGTGTGTTATTGCCACTCTGTAAGAATGACAATTTTGATATTAGCTCAATTTTCCCATTGCCAGATACCCCATCCTACTCCGTAATATACCCAGATGACTAGATGAAGGTATCTTGTACATGAAGTGTCTTGAAATACTGTAAATTTTGTTTTTCAGACTCAGTTCATTAAGCATCTTTATATTTGGATGGATGTTGGCTGTGAGTTCCTTTTCAAATTTATTGTTGTATTCGACTATGAGATTAGAGTCCACTACCTTCCTTGCTGATTGTCACATCTCTAATTCTTACTTTTCAATTTGAAGTATAGAATTTAGGAGTCGATGTTCGGACATTGTCATTAAACTCATGATCATTGGTTTTAGTACCCTGCTTGGCTATAATATCCAATCTTTCATCGGTGAATTCTACCGCATAATTCCTTTAATAATGAGACATCCCACTCTCTCATATAAATTAGAACGTTTGCCACATATCTTATTTGCCAACCTGAAATTTGTTTGAAAAATTTGATTGAATTAGTTCTTATTAGATTGAATTAGATCGAAACCGAAATTGCCTCTAAATTTGAGACATAATCTGGCCAAAGCTTTTACTAACTTGACCTTATTGTCACCATCTCTGTCCTCAGCATCATGTTTGCCAAAATACCCAATTCGTTAGTGATGGATTCTTCTGAGTGCCCAGTTAGAACACTCTCAATATCGTCTTCATGCGTATGTTACGAAACCTTGTAAAACAGTTCTTTTCATCAGATTAGCGATTGCTATAAAATTTTGCTTGACATATTGATTTATTTATATATTGCTTTACTGGCCATCTAAGAAGTGTTTATTGCTTCTAGAGAATCTTTATTTGTTAGCTTACATAGTTAATGACGAGATGAATTGTCAGAGATATTCAGAAACCCGTGAATGTGATTTAAAAATTCAAATCCAAGGCCTCGCATACTTTGCCGTAGAGTTCATACATATTGCATCCTACATATTGCAACCTTTTGCAAGATTATTTTGAACAGGTGATGTCTGGGACTTAGCAAGGATCTTTACATTTCTGTAGGCATTTGAAAATGAGAATAGGAACCTGTGTATTGTCTAAGATAAGGTAAACATTGAGAGGAAGGTATTTGCCTTCATGATATAACTATTCTTCAAGGGTGAAACAGTTGAACCAACCCTAGAAAATTTTGATTGTCCTTCAAACATACGACTTCAACCTTAAGTACACTGTCATGCAGTTAATATTTTTAATAGCTCTGGGAGTTTAGTCTCTTTACGCCCCTGGAGGGTTCTGTGGAGAGCAAAAGGTGGAATAAATTATTATAGTAAAACACTCTTTGGAAACTTTTGATATGTATCCAACAATGTCTGTTTGTTCGAAGACATTGGTTCCACAAACATTACACACTTGTTAAAGTAAGTATTATTTTCATGCAATTACTTCCTACAGATTTTTAACAATGTTGTCAGAAGCTCATACTATTGTTTCACCTGAAAGTTTCATGTTTCCAACTATACCTGCTCTTGAATTATGCAAGCCAATCACTACTAACCAAGGAGGGTGTCAAGTATGCTTAGCCGTTCATGACGTGATCCTACATTTACTTGGACTTAATGGGTAAAGTTGCATAGTATCCACAAAAGATTTTTATCGCTGACCATATCGATCTATAAACTTCAAAGCTTTTTCTTATTAAATTACGATGCAGATAAATGTACCAATATACACATGTTTCTTATTACCGTTCAACCTGGTATTAGGTTCACTAAATACTGATATTGCAGGCGTTGGCCGCAATAGACAATTAAAAAAAATGGAAACCAAGCTTACGAAGAGGCTCATTACAGCCTATTTTCAATTTATATTACATTATTAACTGCTGCTTGCACTGTGCTTGGACGCAGATTTCAATTATAAGGATAAATATATCTAGTGTAGCAATTCAAACACCTGCGCTTAAGGATTTGCAAAAGTACTTGTACACGCAATTCTATTCTTGAGAAAATGAAACTGTCTTCATCTTGATAATAATGTGAAACAAACAACTGCACATGGCTACGCGTTCCTATGAATGGCCAAAAGATTATTATGTGCCTAATTCTCTTTGCACTTAGACTGTGACGTAAAGAAAAAGACAATGCTAAATCTCTGGATCTTCTGCTATCAATCCTAATTCTTAATATGCGATTGCATCGTATCTACTGTTCGTCTTTACTAAGTGAAAGAGAAAAGTAAAAAAGTAATTATATTTACTGATCTAGGCATAGAGACTATTTTTTTGCATTTAAAGATCATTCACTAAAACGTGAGAAGCTTGATAAAGGTAGTTCTTCTTGGGGAAAAAATTGGATATTAACAAAGACAGTATTGCTGTAAGCCTCTGGAATACTGTACCATACTAACGTCTTTGCATCTACTATACTATTTTTTATGCTGCAACAGTATCTTGAATACAAATACAGCTCGTCTCTGTAATAATTCTGCTTCATATTAGATCGTCTCGTAAAAAAAAAACATATATATATATATATATATATATATATATATATATATATATATATATATATATATATATATATATATATATATATATATATATATATATATATATATATATATATATATATATATATATATATATATATATATATATATATATATATATATATATATATATATATATATATATATATATATATATATATATATAGATATAGATATATGATATATATATATAGATAGATATATATATATATATATATATAGATAGTGTGTGTGTGTGTGTGTGTGTGTGTGTGTGTGTGTGTGTGTGTGTGTGTGTGTGTGTGTGTGTGTGTGTGTGTGTGTGTGTGTGTTTGTGATTACCTTATTGTGTTTACGGGAAAGAGCCCAAAGCTCGTATCTTCCCGTCTCCTGGTCCGTTCCATTTTGTACTTAGTTATACTTATCATACCTGTCCTTAAAACTATGGATTAAGATAGCATTAACTACCTCCTCGCATAGCGAATTCCAATTATCAACTGCTCTTACACTGAAAAAGAGTTTCCTTACATCCTGCAAAGAAGTTTTCTTACGAAGCTTCAAACTATGACCTCTAGTTCTAGAGCCAGCCATATCAAAATATCGATCCCTATCCACTCTATCAAACTCATGAAGGAATTTAAAGACTGTCACCATATCCCCCCTCAATCTTCTAGGTTCGAGTGTTGGTAAGTCTAATTCCCTCAGCCTCTCATCATAACTGAGATTACGTATTTCTGGCACCAGTTTCGTGGCATGTCTTTGAACTTTTTCAGGCTTAGCTACGTGCTTTTTCAAGTGCGGATTCCAAATGGGGGCTGCATATTCAAGTTTTGCCCTCACATAGGTTACATAAATATTTCTGAACATTTCCTTATCCATGTGTCTCAAGGCCACCCTTACTTTTGATAAGAATGCATATGCTGCCCTTACTATGCCATTGATATGTATTTCTGGAGACAAATCTGCCAGTATGTTTACTCCTAGATCTCTCTCATTTTCTGTCTCTTGAAGTTGTACTCCAGCCACCGAGTAGTCAAGCTTGGGCCTTCTTGCACTTGTACCCATTCTCATTACCTTACATTTTGAAGTACTGAATTTCAGTAGCCACTTTTCTGACCACTCGTTGAGACTATTTAGATCTTCCTGAAGTTCTTTACTATTGTTCTCGTTTCCTACTTTCTTCACAATCATTGCATCATCTGCAAACATATTCATGAATGAATTTACAGACTCTGGTAGGTCATTTACATATACAAGGAACAAAAGTGGCCTTAAAACTGAACCCTGTGGAACTCCACTACTAACTCTTCTCCATTCAGACACTGTGTATCTTACTCTAACCCTCTTTTCCCATCCTTCTAAGTAAGTTTTTATCCATTCCAAGACATTTCCACCTATTCTAGCCATTGCTTGCAGCTTCCTAATAAGTCTCCCATGTGGAACAGTGAACAGTGTCAAACGCTTTCTAGAAGTCTAGGAATATGCAATCTGCCCAGCCCTCTCTTTCCTGTAAGATTCGGCTTACCTCATCATAAAATTCTAATAAGTTTGTTACTGTTGTTCTACCTTTTCTGAAGCCATGTTGCCTCACTGACAAAAAGTTGAAGGATTCCAAGTGATGAGAGATATGTTTCCTTGGTAGTTTCTCCATAACTTTACAAACTATGCTGGTCAAGGAAACTGTTCTATTGTTTAGAGCTGTATCCCTTCTTCCCTTTTTGAAGATAGGTATCACGTTTGCTTGTTTCCAGCATCTTGGAATCTCCCCTGATTCCAGTGACTTTTTAAATATGATACTTAGTGACACTGATATTGAGTTTGTGCAATTTTTAAGTACATGAGGGGATATATCATCAGGACCTGTAGCTTTATAAACATCTAACTCCATCAGCGCTTTGCATACATCTGTGGCTGTAAGGTTGATGTTCTCTAATACCGGCCCTTGAGCTTCTATCTCTGCAATCTGAGGGGGTGGGGCATTTTCTACTGTAAATACTGACTGAAACTCTTCGTTCAATTCTTTGCAGATCTCTTCATCTGTCTCAGTGATGCTTCCATCAGCTTTCTTTAGCCTTAATACCAGTTCTTTTACCTTCAGTTTTCCTCTGATAAAGCTGTGGAAAAGCTTGGGATTTTCTTTAGCCTTCCTGGTGATGTCCCTTTCATAGTCTCTCTCTGCCTCTCTCCTTTTACTTAGGTAATCATTTCTTGCTCTTTTGTAGGTTTGCCAGGCATTTATGTTTTTTCTCCTCCTATACCTTTTCCAGCATTTGTCTCTCCACTCCTTAGCTCTTTTACACTCATTATCAAACCATTTCTCTCTGGCATGAATTACACCTACTTTGGTGACAGGTACGCAGCAATCTACTATCTTCTCGTATTTCTCACAAAAGATGCCATACATTTCTTGTACAGATTTGTTGTAAAATAAGGTTCTCCAGTCAATAACTGTAAAAAGTTCATTTATTTTGATGTAATCTCCTTTCGGATAGTTGCTCCTCTTGTCCTCAGTGCCTTTACTCTCAGGCAGAA
>JAXCGZ010015818.1:25000-27500 GCA_037179515.1 Halocaridina rubra | reverse complement strand
ACATTCTATTCACTCAAAATCTCTAAGACAGTGACCTACACCAAACCAGCAAGTTTAATGGGATGAACTACAAACTAAAATTCTCATCACTAACTTGATACCTAACCCCTCTTTGATGGAACACCAAGAATGCAAACTGGGACGGTTTCACGAAGCATTTAACTCAGTGGTACAAAGCCAACTGCCCACCTGAAAACATCAAATGGGCAGAGTCAGAATTAGTCAGTGCCATCTAAGCAGAATCCTATATCTCCATCCCACTCTATAACCAATGACAATGCAGTCAGATAGACAAGTGGTGCTACTGTGACAGATTCAAAGAAATCGCCTATCAACTGAATGTTACAAAAAAAATTATAGCCATTTCCCTATGGAAAGTGAACACTGAATAAGCCAATCCATCAAGGAATATGTTCATATCAATGTTAATAACACCAAAAAATAGATACGGTTCCAATGTTGCCCAATGCTCAATTCCTATAAAAATTAGGTAAGATGTCGCAAACAAGTGAGTTCATTGCCAATGATAAAACATCAAGGACCATTTCAAATGGTGACCACTGTTTTTTAATGCAAGGTGGTATCTGAGAGCTTTGTCTTTCTCGTTGGCGTTATCACATTCCTTATTTAGTAATAGGATAGTACTTGCAAAGGGTCTGCCACGTCTGGATCACTATGAGGAGGAAAATCTAAAGAATTTTAGACATTTAGCAGCTAATCTCTGCCAATTGTCAGCAGTATTACGATTTTCGAATCATTTGAGCTGTCTACTTTATTTGGTTGCATTTACATGCAAATATACAACACAAATCTCTGTTACCATTAAGAAGCTTCCTATTGGGGGGCTCACATGGGGAACATGAGTCTCCATTTTTTTTCAACCCACTACTGGCCATGACTCGGGAAAGCAGCTATTCACACACAAAATGACGCAAAGCATTGGCTTTTCACATTTGTTCCCTTTAGTTTCTTATATTACCATACATAATATTATGGTGATACGACCGCCACTGCCGCCATGTTTCTTAATACAAGATGGTCTCTGAAGAAAGAGAAACGACTCCCTTATAGCTGCATTAGATATACGCACTGAACACTTGCATAAACATAAACATCATAATTTCCGGGTGTCCATAATTGTATCTCTTTTTCATAACTATATAGAAGTTATACTGTGACAACCACCATACAGAAACAGAGAAACTTGCCACCACATTCACAAAGTGTGTCGACTCGGTCAGCTCCTCATCTCAGTAAGAAGAACCCTGAAATATCACAACTGCAGAAGATGGGAAGGAATAGAGGAAGGCTGTAGCAAACAGCAGTACACTGGCACTTCTTTTTTTCTTACCCAATTAAGGAAACTCAGTAAGTGCTCCAAGGACTCTGTTCAGGGGCAGACCGTATCATCTATACTAAGAAGATTTTGGACCTTGGGGATATAAAAAAAGATTCTACCTAGATCCTAAGTGTCAACCAGGAGCATCAAACTAACTTCAACACGTTAGGATTCTGACAATCCACGATCAATTTCGCTTCTATAATACCCCAGCATTACAGCTGAAAACTTATTCTTTAACATACTCTGAGGAGAGTACCCTCTCTTTCAACAAGCAAGCTTGCTTAGCAGTTCAGAACTGGTACTTCGGATTGAATAGCATCTCTGCTATCATACTCCAGCGACCAACAAGAAAGTCAAGTTAAAGGTGATTACCTATATCGAGTTCATGTAAGTCTTTGGAACCTAAATACCCAGATAAAGCTTTTATTAGCCATATGAAAATAAAATACATCAAGATAATGTCCTCAACTCTCTTCTTTTTAACTCCCTATTGGAAAAAAGCATGAGGGTGCGCTTCTCACGCAAAACCCAAATCTTTTGCCAATGTAGCAAGGGGCTGTGACGCCCAAAATCTGGATCAGGAAAGCCAATATAATATTTGTATAAGCACTGCAAGTCACCAGAAAAATTAAATTGATTGTCATCTATCTTCTTAGAATAGACACCAACCACACCATCAACCAAGACATTCCTAAATGAGTCAGCAAACTTCAATACCTGGCATTTAGCTAGAAACCTTGGAATAAGTAACTAGATGATAGGTACATAATGCACTAGTCCATTCTATCTTATATCATAGGTCTACATAACTGTGCAATCTTCAGTCTCCGAAACACATTATGCTTCCAATCTAAAATCCCATAGACTATGCAAGTCCTACTCTGTGGCTCAAGTTACAACATCAGTGAAGAAATTGGAAGTAATAAAAAATAAGTAATAGTGAACCACACTGAGAACCCAATGTGAACCTTGTATAAACAGCATTCTAGACGAGGCACACCTCTTCTTCCACAAGTACAGGTCCCTTCAAAAACCTGGCTTCCGTCATTGCAAAGGTCACATTTTCACTCTTTTGTATCGCCAGTAAAAACTTCAAGGCACCCCTAGACCTGCACAATAACCTGACAAGGATTATTTAGACTACTAGGGCAATCACCT
>JAXCGZ010015818.1:17500-20000 GCA_037179515.1 Halocaridina rubra | reverse complement strand
CTGGCATCATTGACAACATAAAGCATATATAAAACACTCTCACTAACCATTCCAGTGCAGTCACACCCCCTTCTTTCAACATCTCCGCTCTCACACCATCCATTCCAGGTGCTTTATCTGCTTTTGCTTCATACAATGCCCTTTACACCTCCTCTTTTGTAATCTCTCTCTCATTTTCATCACCCATTACAGGTACTTGAACACCCCCCACTGCCACTATTGCTGCCTCTCTAACTTCCTCATCATTCGGCAAGCACTCAAAATATTCTGCCCAACTTTTCCTTGCATCGTTCCCTCTTAACATCTGTCCATTCACATCTTTCACTGTCTCATCCATTCTTGATCCACCCTTCCTTACTCTCATCACTTCTTTCCAAAACTTCTTTTTATTCTCCTCATATGACCTACTAAAATCCTGTCCCCACCTAACATTTGCCAACCTCTTCTCTTCCTCTACCTTCCGCTTGGCTACCACATTTTTTCTCCCTATATCTTTCTTACTTCTCCCTACTTTTACACTGCAGCCATACCTCAAAAGCCCTCATTTTCTTTTCCACCTTCATTTTCACCGCTTCATGCCACTACTCGCTGCCCCTCCTCATGCCACCTCCAACAAACCTCTTTCCACACACATCTCTTGCATTTCCCACAAAACATTCTTTCATCAACCTCCATTCCTCCTCTAACTCCCCAACTTCTCTTTCTTTCACCCTGTCATATGCCACTTTCAACCTGTCCTAATATTCCGGTCTCTTCTCTGGCTTTTTCAGCTCTTCCACCATCACCATTTCCCTTTTACATCCCCCCACTCTTTCCCCACTCTTTTGCTACTACCACTTTTGCTTCAACCAAAAAATTATCAGACATCCCAGCAGCCACACCCCTAAATGCATGCACACCTTTCACTCTACCAATCATGCTCTTTGCTACCAACCCATAATCCATCAATGCTCTTTCTTTCACTCTTCTATATATATATATATATATATATATATATATATATATATATATATATATATATATATATATATATATATATATATATATATATATATATATATATATATATATATATATATATATATATATATATATATATATATATATATATATATATATATATATATATATATATATATATATATATATATATATATATATATATATATATATATATATATATATATATATATATATATATATATATATATACATATGCCACTGTAGAGATCATTTCGTTGGAGATCATGTTATGGTATGCTCAGGGCAACATTTGTGTGGACATAGCATGATGAACTGTGGGATGTAATTGTTAAGGAGATCTACAATACACTTATGGCTATCCTTCAATCACCTATTGAAGAAGTAAAGCCTCAAATTACAATTAACAAATATAGCAAGGCACATGGTGACAATAGTATGGAACAGATACGTATGGAGAACACTGGTCAGAAACATCGACCCCACATAAAAGTGGGAATAGATGTAGACGAAGAAGACATGGTGACAAAAGTGCCATAAGACTCTGGATAAGCTTCCAGAAAGCATTTTATTTTATTAGAATATCTAACCCACTAGCACTTGTGACTGTCCCCAGTAAGAACGAAAAAGAAGAGCAACAACAAATCGCAGATTTAACTACAACCATTGCCGAAGGGTAACTCACCCCTTGAATGTTTGCAATAACAGGTGGACTGTGTCCTAAAAATCAGAAACTACTGTTCAATACATGTCCAATTCATTCAGAGATAAATCAAAACTCAAGGACTCTTTAGTCCCGGTCGGGGTAAATTTGATTCATGTTTTCACATATGCAATGTGCTTATTTGGTTTTTATTGGTCCCGATTGAGATTGGGAGTTGAATTAAATGCGAAAACGAAACCACGAGTGAGGTTGAGGAAACTGTAATATGAACATAGTAGCATTCAGTTAGAATGCGTTCATTTCTAAGTATAGCAGATATAAGCTATAAGGTTGGATTCCTTTTAACCTTCTATGGTGTAGTTGGTAGTGCCTTGGCTTAGTATTTATAATTCCTAGGTTCAAGTCCCGGTCGGGGTAAAAATGATTCATGTTTTCACATATGTAATTTGCTTATTCGGTTATTGATGGTCCCGAATGAGATTGAGAGTTCAATTAAATGCAAAAACGAAACCACAAGTGAGGTTGGGGAAACCGTAATATGAACATAGTGGCATTCAGTTAGAATGCGTTCATTCCTTAGTATAGCGGATATAAGCTATAAGGTCTGTTTCCTTTTAACCTTCTGTGGTGTAGTTGGTAGCGCCTTGGCTTAGTAATTATAAGTCCTAGGTTCAAGTCCTAGTCGGAGTAAAAATGATTCATATATATATATATATATATATATATATATATATATATATATATATATATATATATATATATATATATATATATATATATATATATATATATATATATATATATATATATCTCTCTTTGACGTCTCGCAGGAGGTTGATACAAGGGGACGGGGAT
>JAXCGZ010015817.1:5000-44836 GCA_037179515.1 Halocaridina rubra | reverse complement strand
GCTCTCTCCAAATGGCCACTTTGCCTGGTCCGCAATCAACCATAGACAATTACAAACCTTGTCTGTAGTGTGTTGCATCAACCACCAATTACTTCCAGTTGTCTTCCACCCTAAGCTCTCCAGCCTCATGCGCAACTGGCGGAGGATCGTTCAACTGGTACTTGTCACATCACCTAACTACTTGCCGATCTTGTCTCTTGTGACTCCTGGATCAACTTTCCTCGCTACAAACAGAGTCCTATTGTCTCCCATGTGATGCTTTGATGTAAGTCCTCCAAACTCGGCACTCCTGCACAACACACTCTGACCTCTTCTGACATCTCATCCGGAACTCCTAACCAGGTCTTCCTCATCCTAGTTAATACATCTGCCTTGTTCTTCTCCGACACCGCAAAAAATAGGCGCAACTCCATCCCAAACTCCTCTATCAGCTCTCGCAAGGTTCCCAAGTGGCGCTTAACTATCATTTACGAGGCTCCCTTTGTCCAAATCCTGTGCTCTGCTGTTAAAGTCAACTTCAACCAATCAAATACTGTCGGCAAGTCCGTCTTCACCTCAATATCTTGCAGTCCCTACTTCACAGCTAGATTGACTCCTTTCATTACAGCATCCAACTCTGCCACGTTGATATGGTTATTGTCCCCTTTCTTTCTCAACCAGGCACCATTCTTCACTGTCTCATTGTCAGTCTCTAAGGTTATTCTTGTGGCAATACTGCTTGCATCGCACCACACGACACCCTTACCTGACTTCGGGGCATACCATCTCCCTCTCACTGGGTCCTCTTGTTTCACTCTCCTTATAATCTCTTGCAGCATCTCCATCGTTTGCTACCCGACCTTGTCTTCCCATCTGATGCCCTTTGCTCTCTTCTTTATGTAACTACAAACTACCTGTAACAAACCTGCCACAGAATAATGGCCCATCAATTTTCCATACACAGAAAACAGCTCTCTCCTACTTAAATCTTGCTGCACTTCCGGAATCTCATTACCCCTACGGAAAATGAGCTCACCATTCTTCCCTCTTTCCAATCTTAGACTCAAAGCAGTTCCCCCCTCTAGTGGCTAAGGTAGTTTTGTAGACAGCCCATACAGACGCAGCTGCTCCACAACTTCCGATACACTAACCTTGGTCTCTTCTGTCAGTATATCTTCTATATGCAAGTTTGTGGCCACTTCCATTCCTTTCCTCTTGCTTGATACTGTCTTGATGATCCTGGTCATGATTCTTGGTGCTGAACTTAGTCCGATGCCTACCTCGTCAGGCAGTATGTCCTTCCTCTATAATTCACAAGTTGGTACTTCCACAGCTTCTCTGCAATGTGGACTTGCAGGTAAGCCGACTTCAGATCAACTATAGCAGAGGCCCCACTCATCTGCCTCCACTCCCTCAGCATCTCACTGCAAACATAAGTAGCATCATCTCCAGTGTGAGACATAACGTATTGGTTAAGTTCGCGGTAGTCCAGTACTGGCCGAACTTTGTTCTTGTTTGACTGAACCACCGCCATCAATGGTAGCACTCCACATTATACTTCCGTCCCCCATGGCACCAGTATACCTTCATCGTTCCACCTCTCCACCTCTCGGTCATATTCTTTCCTAACATGCTCTCTCATTGCACTCTCATAGCAGCCCACCTTGTTCTTTAACACTGGCAGCCTCTCTTTCAAATACCACTCCACCACCCACTTGATACCGCCAAACTCTGCAATGAAATCCTTGTCCACGATCTTGCACAGACTGGCCTTCTGTTCTGTGGCTAGCTCTCCTATCAATTTCCCTACTTCGTTGGCTTTCACTTTTCCTGCCACTCTTTCCAACCCTGCATTCACAACTGTCACTGCACACCTTATCCTGCTTCTCACTATTTGTGAAATGTTCACTGGTACCGGCATATTGCCAAAAACTGCAAATCCATCACAAATTGTTACACCACCCAGTCAGTTAATCACATCCATTCCCATTACTACATCTATGCCAGTTATCACCTTAGCAGTCACAATTGCTGTAGTTCTCAGGTGTATTCCTTGCACTGTCAACTCTATATCTTTACTGCCCTCACATTCAATCTGTCTTCCATTCACCGTCACTAACCCTTCTACCTTTGCTGTGCATTTCCCCACCAATTGAGACACACACACTGTGATGGAACAACCTGAATTGACAAGTGCCCTCACCTTCCTTCCTCCCATGCTAATACTGATCACTGGCAATGAAGGTGGAAACACCTTTAGTTGTCTGAGGGGGTAGCTTCCAGTGCAGCAGCTCCCCCTTGCCCATTTCCCTGATTGCAGTTGCTTGCAATACGACCTTCCTTCCCACACTTGAAGCACATTATGGGTGGTCGTGGCTCCTTGCACTCTCTTGCCATATGAGGCCCACTGCACCTGTAACAGTGACCCTTGAACATCTTATTTTCTCCTTTCCTGCCTCCTTGCTGGCCTTGTGATGGTGAGACCCCAGACAACTGGGACCTTTGCTGCTGTACCATCAATGAAGGTCCTCTGGCCGCAACTGCTGCAACTTCTTGACCCCTACCACCTGACGTTAGCACTCTAGCTCTTGCAATTAGCTCAGTCATATCTACTGTTTCAACATCCTTTGTCTGCTGAAGTTCCATGGAGATCCGATCTGGGAAACCAGTCACAAATGCCAGCTTTACGGTCCACTCCAGACCCTCTCCCTTCCGTCCTGTCAGTCCTGCAAATTATCTGATCTCATTTGCAAAAACATCCACTTGCTCACCTGTCCAGTATGTCTTCCTAAACCTTCCATAGGCCTCGAACATCCCTTGTGAGAAGGCCAACTTCAGTCTGCTCTTGATCTTCTTGGCATCTAGCTGATCATCATCACTTATTTTGAGATACAGAGCCAAGCATCTCCTTCCAGGTACACAGTTATAAAACTGGCTAATTCCTTAATTTCCACTAATTTCGCCACCAACTCTGCCTTTTTTAGCCAGGCAACCACATCACCTTGGCCATCAAATGATTTCATCATTTCACCTCACAATTTGCCTTTTCCAGCCATAGTAATTTTTAGATGGCCTAGATAGCTTGTGGTCGAAATAGAAAAAATAATGTATATCACTTACCTCAACTTAACTCCACCTGCCCGTGTTGGAAGTTAAAAACCCACTCACAACTGTTCAAATCCTGATTTCTTGCCCCCTTTCTCCAAACCACCACATACAAAAATCAGCACCTACACTAGGAGTTCTCGCTAAGCCTCCACAACTCAATAATAAAGCAGTTCCGTCTCACAACTCAGCCAACTCGACAACCCCATAAGCACTGCTCTTCTTCCCTGAATGTCCCCGAAAACTGTAAACAACATCCTGTTCATAGTGTTGCCAAAGTGTTACCAGATCCAAATTATCAAAATCATAAACGAAACTATGGTCTCCACAATACCACACAATGTAAAATACTTTTTTAGATGTGGTAATATTATTAGTTTTTTTTATTTCTAAATAGTAATATTATTCTTTCTTGAATAATGTAATGTGCATTGCAGATATGTGTGTTAACCTTACAACAACGTTTTATAGAGTTTGTTGGGCATCGGTTGTAGAGGAGCATCGCTTCATTGGTGTACTCACTGTTTAAAACAGCAAACTGTGCATCTTTCATTTCTATATTTCTGTGATGATCACCTAACCTAACCTAATCTAACCTAAAGCAAGGGAGGTGGAACGTAGGCAAATCAGCAGATTGTGGGCATAGCATGCTAAAGATCAAGGGCTGCACCCTAGTCGCTTTCTTGTAGAGGTGTAGGATTTGGGTTTGGCGGGCTTATTAAGCATATCATGCAGTTTATATTACTTTTCCCTTATTTTAATGATGCCTCACAAGATCTAATAACAACAACCCCTCTATAAGTGGCGACCTACCCTGAAATGACTTGATTGACTGCTGATTTTTTTAATAAGTAAGTCCTATTTAGCGCTAATATTCTGAGCTTCCATAATCAACAGAAATGGATCCAGCCGATTGCGAGATGTTGCTGTTGGATTCTGAAGGTAACAGCAGTAATTATGTTCAGCATTTATCAGTGATATCTTCAACATTTATGAAAACTTATGTGATGGGTTGGTATGGCAGTTTTGAAGCCTAGTTCCGACTCACTGGCATCAGAAGTATTGCAACGAAATTCCAGCATGTTTTATCTGCGTTACCTCTTCCTACAGTTTCTCATGTTCCTAATACCATAATAGAGAAGAAAGAATACGACCAGCTGACTTGATATTTGCTCATCCTTTTAGAGCAAAGCAAACATGAATTTTTTAATATACTGATTGGTGATACTGTCATGAGTGGTAATCCCACACTTTAATCAGAGGAGATCCAACTGACCACCAGCATATTGGGAGTTTTCAATGATCTTCTGAGGCATAAGTTCGTGCAAGTGGTCCCAAGCAGTCTCTTGGCAGTTTTAGCATCTAAAGATGATATGATTTTACTTTGCAATAGGCCAGCCTGTGGATGAATTAGTTGTCTCCTCCGGGAATTCCATTAATGTTGTCCAGCCTTCAACAGTACAGCACCGTGACATTGCACCATGGCAGGTCGTCTTTACCCTAATATTCTCAAGGGTTGCATCTTTTTCATCAGAATCAATGTCCAAAAGTTTGCCATGCTCATGCATCTTTTGGGGAAAATGTTAAATGGTGCAAACCCAGGTGCCAGTGGCCAATTAAATTTTCTCACCTACAGATGAAATCATCTTTTAGTGCTCTCTCCAACATCCAGATCATCATCAGCAAAAAGAATGCAAGTTCCTCAGGCTCAGAAAACTATTAAGGCAAACAAATGAAAACGTTTTTTGCTGCAACCACCTCAGTTCTGCCACGTTTACTGGTAGAACCCAAAGTTGGTTGTGCTATTATACGTTTTATTATTGATACAGGTACTGCTGCAGTATACATCATATTACTTTGTTATGGCCAACCACCATCACTATTTCTATAACTATTAGTATGCTGCTCTCAGTTTATGGTGAAAATTATCTGAGTCCTACCGTCCTGCACTTATGTCATTCATTGACTTGGACATTTGTTGTTGCAGATGTGACTAAGCCACTCCTCAGTATGATTTGCTTTATAACTTGAATTTCTGATTGATCGCATATGTAAATAACTCACTGGTAGACTTACCAAGTGTTCTGTAAAAGGGGATATTGTGTCTTTTGATACATTATACAAAGTTAATATTGCCAACCTTTTACCCACCCCTATACTATATTTGTTTTGAGAATTCCCATTATTGTTGTCTAGTGCAAAGCTATCAAGAGTTGAAACTCCTAAGTATGCTAATGTATATCAGCATATTGATGCTGGAAGTTCTTCACCTACATTTGCTGGATGTGGGCCTTTGGCCCCAGATAAATAAGCTGCTGTTAAGGTGACAATTAAGCAGTTGATAGATATGGGCATTGTACAACCTTCAGAATCGCCATGGGCTTCACCCATACATTTAGTTTCTAAACAAAAAACAGGTGAATGGAGGGTCTGTGGTGACTTTAGGCAACTGAACACTTTAATAAAACTAGACAGGTATCCTTTGCCTCATGTTAATTGTGTATCATTGAAAGTGAGCAAGAATCGGGCTTTCACTAAAACTGATCTCCACAAGGCTTACCCGCAGATGCTGAAAAGACAGCAGTAATCACCTCATTTGACTTATTTGAGTATTTGTAAAAGCCATGCTGCCTTAGAAATGCCCCTTTTACAGTTCAACGCCTGATGGATAGCTTATTCAGAGATCTTGATATTGTTTTAATTTTCTTAGATAATAGTGTAATCTTTTTAAAGACGGAGGAGGATAATAAGAAATATTCAAAACAAGTCTTTCACATACTAAATAATAATCATCTCAAGGTCTCAGTTGATAAATGTGAGTTTTTCAAAGAGAAGATTGAATATTTAGGATATTTTATATCTTCAAATGATATGAAACTTGTTCCTCATAAACAGTCTGATATTGTCAATTTTGCTAAGCCTAAGCATGCCTCACCTTTATGTAGGTTTATTAGAATGTAAAATAGTTATAGGGGAATGATTTCCCCTTTTGCTAAAATTGTTAACCCTTTTTCTAGCCGTGATAATTCTCCACTGCACCTTGTGATTGATTGTTCCCAGGTTGCTGCTGGAGCTGCATTACACCAGTTTCAGGATGGAAACTTGTAATTGTAGAATTCTTTTCTAAAAAGCTATCATCGGCTCAGAAATACTATTCACGTTTTGACCGAGAACTGCTTGCTGCATATTTGGCAGTGCTAAAATTTAAGCACACTACTGAAGAATAAAATACTGTATTGTTTACAGATCATAAACCTATAGTTTTCTCACTTCAAATAAACAGCAACACTATTTGTCCTTAGTCAGTGAGTACATATATGATGTTGTACACATAAAGGGTATAGACAATTTAGTGACTGATTATCTTTCTAGATCCGTACCTGTATCTGCTGACTCTGTGGATATATATGATTTAGCTGGCATAGCTGTGATAAAGGTCACTGACACAAAAATTCTTGAATACAGAGATTGCTTGAAACCATTTAATGATAAAATCATGACTTTTACTGCAGCAGCTCATCCAAGACCGTTTCTTCCCTTATCTTGGCATAAATCTCATTTCCTATTTTTACTTAATATTTCACATCCTGGGATTAAGCTACAATACGCCTCATCAAGGCTAGGTACTTTTAGCCCAATGTGGATCATGATATTAGAAGTTGGACTAAGGTATGAACATCCTGCCAACAAGCCAAGGTACATCATTATACATGGGCCCCTATTACTAGTTTTACAGCACCATTTTGGGAGATATGAGTTTGTCCACTTAGAAATAAGTGGCCCTCTTCCTCCAGTAAACTTCCCAGACAAACTTTTACAGCACCAGAACAGTATGTTCTTACTTGTATAGAGAGAACTACCAGGTGGTAGAAGCAATACCAATCCTTGACATGTCTTTTGCAATAGTACTTTTGCTATCATTAATGGCTGGATGTCTCGTTTTGGAGTCCACTTGTATGTTTTAACAGATTGGGTTCTACAATTTGAATCCTCTTTATTTCAGTAGCTTTCCTCTGTTATTGGATGTCATAGACTAATGGCAAGGTTGAAAAAACTCATCATATCGTAAAAGCATCTTTGATGGCTATAAACCTTATTGTTTTTTTCCTTGCCAATAGTGCTTTTGGGTGTATGATGCGTTCCTACAGAGTCTGAAGTTTCCCCCCTTTCCTTAGAAACTGGTAGTATGCTACTTAGTCCAAAACTCATGATTACTTCCCAAGAGCCTACTTCGAGTCAACAAAAAGAAATTTATCAGAATTAGAGAGGAGAATGTTAGAATTAGATTTTTCTGAATGCTTTTCTGGTTACCATCATGCATACTCAAACAAACCATATGTTCCCAATGATCTTGAGCTTTATTCGAACGTTTGGGTTAGAGTGTATCAAGTAAGTTGCCTGTTAAAGGCATCATACTATGGTCCACTTGAGTTATTGAGCGCAGTGCTAAGTATTTAATTTTGGGACAAAATTCAGGAGATTTAACCACCATATCTGAAGACAGGCTGAAACCACCCACGCTGCTGAGAACAGCGTCTGGGTCTGATGAGATTGAACACACTGCAACTAGTTCTAAAACTTGTCTAAAAATGTATAAAATTTTAATTTTGTAGATGATAGCTCCACTCTTTTAGCAGATAAGAATGCTCAAAATTATACTGTACCTCATTCTTCTGTTACCAGGTCTTCTCGTTAAATTCGATTCAGTTAGCGGCTAGAATATATTTATAATTAATTTTGTTTTCTTGTCTTGTGTTTTTAGTTAATGAAATTATTGTGTACTCCTGTATTGGCGGGGAAGAGTTGTAGCGTGTGGCAAAGAACACTCTCCTAAATGGCTCTGTAGCATTGTGTATATACAATGAACATTCCCTGATCCTTTTATTTGATACTGTATACTGAATACAATTTGCAGGTGTCGTTTTGGAGAATCCAAAAATATTATTTCATATGTATCAGTGTAAAATACTTTGTAGATGTACTAAAAATATCTGTTGTTTATTTCTAAAAGGTGATTTTTTCGTTTTGAATGACTGTAATGTGAATTGCAAATATGAATTTACATTACAACCATGTTTTAGAGAGTTTGTTGGATGTCAGTTGTAGACGTGCAGACTTTAGTTTTGGCAGACATTTTAAGCATACAATACAGTTTTTATTAAATTTACCGCATTTTAATGATGCCTCATAAGATTATTAACAACAGCCCCTCTGCAAAAGAATATTTATGGATAATCAATATATGGAGCTTCAGAGAGGACTACATAATTTACACAAATTTCAAGATACTATGCTAAAATAGCGTTTCTCAAAGAGGTAACAAATCTTTTTGCCAGAATTGAGTTTATGTCAAAAGTTTCTTGAAGTCTTGATATGCGAGCTTTCAAAGGCCACGAGCCTCCATTGTCAAGCAGTTAAATTGACACTAATGAATAGAACTTTCTTGGATAAAGAAAATAGAGTTCATTCCAAAGCCTTTGGTGTGTGTTGGATGGGAGCATAAGCTAACATATTTGGATATGAAAAAGTATTTGAAAAATATATTTTGCTTGAAGAATTACTATTAGCAGAAGAGGAATGAAACCAGGCCTCTAACCAAGCTCAAGATTGCTTATGAGGTATCAGATGCAGCCAGAGTTCAGATCTTTTGTTTATTGGAACTGGCTCCAGTATCAAGATAGTCACAAACTCGATGATGCTGATGAGATTGTACCTGATGAATGGCAACCACCATCCCAGGGAGGCATCTATGAACATTATCAAGTATATTAGGAGACATTTTCATCAAACTCTCCTATCAAGCATCCAGGGCAGTCAAGAAGGGCTGATCTGTAAAAGGGAGGGAGCAAGTCTGACAGAAAAAAGAAGGCCCTAAAACTACCAAATGTAATCTATGACTAGGACTATGAGTGTAGTACATATGATTTGGGAAGAGAGTGCTACTTGCCATCGTACTGACTTCATCTTATACAACTGTATTTAGGAAAGTCACTCTTGTTTCTTTGCAGTTCCTAAATACCGTATTTCTTTTTTTTATGGAGAATTTACCACATTTTTTTTCTGTGAAATGCTACAAACTACATCCACCATATACCTATTTAAGTTCTTGGAGCTCTTTACCTTTTACCATTTCCTGTACAGTGTTATGTAACTTTTAATGGAAACCTTCAAGGATCACAGCTTTTGATAGCAATCTTAAGTATACTATTCATACATGAAGTAATTTCTTTTATGAATATTAGCTTTGTTGTATAGCAATTTCCTAATTTCAATTCATATTGGTGTGACAAAGTTCCAATGTCCTTCAGTTCTAGGCATGTAAACCAGTTTATTCTTATTAGTATGTGTTCCTTAAGGCTTTGGTTAAGTAACTGTTTTCCTTCAACTTTTCCGGCCTATCAGTTTGAAAATAAAAGTGAAGACTAAAACACCTAGCACTATAGAGAAAATTTTTATTTCAAAGCTTTGTTAACATACTTGTCAAATCAACTTTTCAATTAGCCTAATCTGGGTTAGGATAATGTCTTTTCTCTCACTTCTCAGTACTGACCAGCTATGATTAACCAGCCAACTACCTCATTTACCCACCACAGACTTACTTATTAGTATTGGGTGCAGTAACCACTTTTATGTAAAATCTTTCGTTTAAAAATTATATTGTACCACACTGGTACTGCTATAACAAATAAATACAGTTCATGATCTCTTCAAGATTAAATTACATAATTAGTCAAAATAAACTATAAATTATGGATTAAGTATAGAAATAAAGGTAATTGTTGTTTTTGTGAATTGATGACATATGTCACTGGTTGATGATATAGTGATGAACTAAGGTATGTTGTATTATTCCAAGTTAAATGTACAGTAATGATAAATAGAATAAGATAATGATATTTCGATTGAAGCCACATTATTTTTAGGAACACAAAGAAGTAATACCTAGGACACTGGTATATATGCCTTCAGAAAATATATAATAGCCATAATCATCATCGAGGCTATTATTTGGGGACGGAGATGATGGTCTTGTCTCTGTTATCTATGGAATTATTTGGCCAATATGACAGACACCTGTGCGTGCATTTTTTTTAATGTGTACTTGATGCTGCACTCCAAAAAGCTCCCAATAAGTCACAATTCAATCAACTGATTCCAGAGGGAAGAACGCATAGACGATTAAAGTTGAAGAATCTGTAGCAGCCTCCACAGCAGTTGAGATAGGAGTAATTTCGTTAGCCTGGTCCACTGCTGAGTACTTGAGGTTTGGATAATTCTTAGTCTGACCTTGCCGCAATGGGTGACCCTGCCAAAAGCTAATGCTTCCTGAGATTTTCTTTCAGTCATAGGGTCACAAAGCCTCTTCACCACATCAAGGTGAAGTTCCAGAGCAAAACTAGTCATGATATAGCATCATTCATATCGTAAAATTTTTTTAGCACTTATGAAACCAGTAAACCCTGGTAGTGTGAAAAGAGAATGACACTCTTTCACTCCCTGCAAGTCATAAGGCATTTACCAAAAAAATTAGAATTTCAATATTCTGTTATGTTGAGTAAGCATATATTTATTAGAGGGAGTGCCTGCTATCATGTACAGATTTTACCTTAAAAAAAAAAAATCAATATCACTTGAGTGTTTGGGAGAAAATTCACTAGTCCTTGTGTGTAATGTAAGCATAATACTTCTCTTTTCATGCTACACTTGTTGCCACTGGTAATTTCATTATTGGTCATTTTTATAAATCTTGCAATATGTCACAGTCACCAGACTCTCTCCTTTGCAACATATTTTTGTTTTTTCGTAATATTTTGTTTTTACTAATAACACTAATTTAGCAAATATCCCTTCAAGCTCTTTACTCACATTGTGCATTATGGACCCATCAAAGGTGGTAAAACTGGAGTAGGGAGTTAGTAGTATATGCAATAAGAGTTGCCATACTTCTGTATTTTCCTCACTATGTTAATTACAATCAGATGCAATCAATATTTTTTTGGGGGAAGAACTGTTATGCTAATTGGGGCCTTTTACTCTAATCACTGAGAAAGGAAGAATATTCACTACCATCACCACTCATGGTTCCATATTGTACCATGAATGTATATAGTACCTTATGATCACAACAATGTACAGTAATCTGTTTAGTGTGTTTGAAAGACATTTTTAGGCAATCGAAGAGAGTAATGAATATATCTTTTATTATTGCCTTTAAAGGACTGTTAAAGTCTGAGAATACTTTAGTGATCAATATCACAAATAATATATGTTAAAAATATTATCAGGTTCACATGGGCTTTTTTTACAATTTAATTCTCTTTCAATTTTCCTAGAAACATGAGGGTCAGCCATCACAACTGAGCCAAATGAAACATGGAGTGCTGCTTAAAGGGTCTGTATATTTCACCCTACAGGATCATTGGAAGAAAAACTAGTAAAAATGTTTGTCTTTAAGGGGCACAAGGCAGAGCATCAACATAACTGTTAAATCGATATTTTTCTCAAGTAAACTTATCCTTGCTTTTGTAATTAATAAGGAAACTAACTTTTTCCTTTTCATACTTAATGTACGACAAACTAATGGGGAGTTTACATTTCTATAGCATTAGATGTTGCATTCAGTGAAACTAAATGTAAGTGTATACTTTAAAAGTTTCAAGTAAAGATTCAACTCTGAAACATAATTTACTTATAGGATATATACAGAATCGCTACAGTTAACAAGCCTAAAAAATAAAAAATCTGTACACATTATTTAAACTTTATACAAGGCTTATAAATATCAATGTATATAAAATTTTGGGAGCTGATACATTTCGTATGCAAATTCTTCAGTGTGATCTGGATCACAATAAATGCCTATGTAGTCAATTTCTAATCTAAAAGGTGCATTAATTCTATCTCCAGCAGATATTCCTACTGACACCACTCTATCCCTAGGAAGCGGAGACTGCTTATCCTGGACACGACCCTTGCTGTTGAAGAAAAACTTGGAAAAGGGTATCTGAAACAGAAAGAAAATTACAGATATCAGGCAAAAGGGAATAGAAGAGCAATATCTTTAAAGTAAGTACATCATACACCATGCATTTATTTTGCCATTTTAAAATATTAGACTAAGTTAAGACAGGTTTGTCTATTATGTGAAAGGATGAAGGCTTTAGCTGTTCTCCTTAGTATCCGTAATATTTACTAAACAGACTATCATTGTGAATATCCCAAGGGAAAGCATAAAAACCCAGAGAACTTTGAGCAAAAGTCCAGGATAGGCTGTGGCCTTCCTAAGAGACTAGGGTCTGTACTGTCACACAGCTTAGAGAACAACATCAACTTTCTACCCCCTCAAGATGTTAGAGAGACATTAAAAGGGTTACTTTAAAGCAAATCCCCGAGAAAAAAGTAAACAAAAGGCTATCTGAAACAAATGAAGCCTCACTAATAAAACAAATTAGATGCACTAGGATCCCAAAAGAACCAAATATAGAGACATTACGAGAAGGGAGAAACTAGAACCCTCTTTCCCGAAAGAGAAAAGCAAGATAATACAATAAAGGCAAAATAAAAGGCATCCATTAGAATTTTCTTACCAATATGGGTAATGGGACTGAACCACAAGCTATAACTTTTGCAAGGATATCAACACAAGGAAACTCTGAGCTAAAACACTTAGGTAAGAGGGTAAAGCAAGCAGCTTCCAAGAAGATAAGTAAAAAATGAATCACCTGCTCCTTCTCTAAGCCAGATAGGATGATTTAGAACAAAGTATATTATAGTACACCACGAAATTATTTCATAACACATGAAACGAGACTACATATATGTAATGTACAGTTTGCCTTTAATAAATACAAAGCAAATATTAATAGTTGAGATGGTTGACAACAAACCATGTTATGGACTTAGAACAATGTTATAGCACATATGCAGACATAAAACTTTGGCATTAAGAACTACTAATATCAACTTCAGCAAAATGAACACATACTTGTTTGTTGACCGGCACTAAACAGAAACCACAGAATTCTTACCCAAAGCCTGTTTTTTTCCTCTCCAAATTTGAAATGGAACATTTACTTTCACTATGACATGCCTTTAGCTTTAAATGTTGTACTTAGAAAAAAAAATTGCAAGATGGCTAAAAATGATGAGTAACAATGGAATCTCTATAATGATAACTCCTGTTTTTCTATTAAAAAAAAAAAATCAGTGAATACTACAGCATTACCAAAAGAGCAATAATCAATACATGAATCCTGTGAGAGTAATAATGTGTCCTGGTAAAACACACCACGATTTTTTTAAAAGTTCTAAATCCTTGAAGCTCACAAAACTATCTGTACCATGAGACATAAACATAATTTTAAAAGTACATGATTCTAACTATGTTCTTACATATACAATATCCATAATCCCATTTGTAAGGGGAAGGGTCAAGTTAAGGTACACACCCATTCACCACATGACCCACTCACCCAAACCTTCACATTTTAGCTCTTTACGGGTAAAGGGTCACCACAATATATCCACGATACTGGTTGGGTCATCCACAGAGCAAGCAAGTAGAATTCATCAGCCATGGGGCCCAACAATTATCTTCTAAGAACACCCTTGTACGCCTTGGCTCTTTGTGGAATAAAAATACAAAAGAGGATTTGTCAGTGGGGAAAAAAAATTAATGCACAGTATAATGAAAGAAATTAACTCACCCTAGAAACTTGCCAGTGAGGTCCTCCTCTTGTGTATAAAACATAGGTGTACATATCATTCCAGGTTATATCAAAATAACCAGCGGTAGAAATATTAATAATGTAAGAGCGGCCATCACCACGTACTCTCAGCTCTAGCATGTTGTATAGCGTCCAGTCATGGTATACTTCTCGTTTAAAAGATTTCTGATAAAAAATAGTACAAATGAGAAAATATATATATATATATATATATATATATATATATATATATATATATATATATATATATATATATATATATATATATATTATCAAATAAGCACATTACATATGTGAAAACATGAATCATTTTTTTATCCCGACCGGGACTCGAACCTAGGACTTATGATTACTAAGTCAAGGCGCTACCATTACACCACAGAAGGTTAAAAGGAATCCAACCTTATAGCTTATATCTGCTATACTTAGGAATGAACGCATTCTAACTGAATGCCACTATGTTCATATTACAGAAGTCCTAGGTTCGAGTCCCGGTCGGGATAAAAAAATGATTCATGTTTTCACATATGTAATGTGCTTATTTGATAATATATATATATATATATATATATTTTCTCATTTGTACTATTTTTTATCAGAAATCTTTTAAACGAGAAGTATACCATGACTGGACGCTATACAACATGCTAGAGCTGAGAGTACGTGGTGATGGCCGCTCTTACATTATTAATATTTCTACCGCTGGTTATTTTGATATAACCTGGAATGATATGTACACCTATGTTTTATACACAAGAGGAGGACCTCACTGGCAAGTTTCTAGGGTGAGTTAATTTCTTTCATTATACTGTGCATTAATTTTTTTTCCCCACTGACAAATCCTCTTTTGTATTTTTATTCCACAAAGAGCCAAGGCGTACAAGGGTGTTCTTAGAAGATAATTGTTGGGCCCCATGGCTGATGATTTCTACTTGCTTGCTCTGTGGATGACCCAACCAGTATCGTGGATATATTGTGGTGACCCTTTACCCGTAAAGAGCTAAAATGTGAAGGTTTGGGTGAGTGGGTCATGTGGTGAATGGGTGTGTACCTTAACTTGACCCTTCCCCTTACAAATGGGATTATGGATATTGTATATGTAAGAACATAGTTAGAATCATGTACTTTTAAAATTATGTTTATGTCTCATGGTACAGATAGTTTTGTGAGCTTCAAGGATTTAGAACTTTTAAAAAAATCGTGGTGTGTTTTACCAGGACACATTATTACTCTCACAGGATTCATGTATTGATTATTGCTCTTTTGGTAATGCTGTAGTATTCACTGATTTTTTTTTTTAATAGAAAAACAGGAGTTATCATTATAGAGATTCCATTGTTACTCATCATTTTTAGCCATCTTGCAATTTTTTTTTCTAAGTACAACATTTAAAGCTAAAGGCATGTCATAGTGAAAGTAAATGTTCCATTTCAAATTTGGAGAGGAAAAAAACAGGCTTTGGGTAAGAATTCTGTGGTTTCTGTTTAGTGCCGGTCAACAAACAAGTATGTGTTCATTTTGCTGAAGTTGATATTAGTAGTTCTTAATGCCAAAGTTTTATGTCTGCATATGTGCTATAACATTGTTCTAAGTCCATAACATGGTTTGTTGTCAACCATCTCAACTATTAATATTTGCTTTGTATTTATTAAAGGCAAACTGTACATTACATATATGTAGTCTCGTTTCATGTGTTATGAAATAATTTCGTGGTGTACTATAATATACTTTGTTCTAAATCATCCTATCTGGCTTAGAGAAGGAGCAGGTGATTCATTTTTTACTTATCTTCTTGGAAGCTGCTTGCTTTACCCTCTTACCTAAGTGTTTTAGCTCAGAGTTTCCTTGTGTTGATATCCTTGCAAAAGTTATAGCTTGTGGTTCAGTCCCATTACCCATATTGGTAAGAAAATTCTAATGGATGCCTTTTATTTTGCCTTTATTGTATTATCTTGCTTTTCTCTTTCGGGAAAGAGGGTTCTAGTTTCTCCCTTCTCGTAATGTCTCTATATTTGGTTCTTTTGGGATCCTAGTGCATCTAATTTGTTTTATTAGTGAGGCTTCATTTGTTTCAGATAGCCTTTTGTTTACTTTTTTCTCGGGGATTTGCTTTAAAGTAACCCTTTTAATGTCTCTCTAACATCTTGAGGGGGTAGAAAGTTGATGTTGTTCTCTAAGCTGTGTGACAGTACAGACCCTAGTCTCTTAGGAAGGCCACAGCCTATCCTGGACTTTTGCTCAAAGTTCTCTGGGTTTTTATGCTTTCCCTTGGGATATTCACAATGATAGTCTGTTTAGTAAATATTACGGATACTAAGGAGAACAGCTAAAGCCTTCATCCTTTCACATAATAGACAAACCTGTCTTAACTTAGTCTAATATTTTAAAATGGCAAAATAAATGCATGGTGTATGATGTACTTACTTTAAAGATATTGCTCTTCTATTCCCTTTTGCCTGATATCTGTAATTTTCTTTCTGTTTCAGATACCCTTTTCCAAGTTTTTCTTCAACAGCAAGGGTCGTGTCCAGGATAAGCAGTCTCCGCTTCCTAGGGATAGAGTAGTGTCAGTAGGAATATCTGCTGGAGATAGAATTAATGCACCTTTTAGATTAGAAATTGACTACATAGGCATTTATTGTGATCCAGATCACACTGAAGAATTTGCATACGAAATGTATCAGCTCCCAAAATTTTATATACATTGATATTTATAAGCCTTGTATAAAGTTTAAATAATGTGTACAGATTTTTTATTTTTTAGGCTTGTTAACTGTAGCGATTCTGTATATATCCTATAAGTAAATTATGTTTCAGAGTTGAATCTTTACTTGAAACTTTTAAAGTATACACTTACATTTAGTTTCCCTGAATGCAACATCTAATGCTATAGAAATGTAAACTCCCCATTAGTTTGTCGTACATTAAGTATGAAAAGGAAAAAGTTAGTTTCCTTATTAATTACAAAAGCAAGGATAAGTTTACTTGAGAAAAATATCGATTTAACAGTTATGTTGATGCTCTGCCTTGTGCCCCTTAAAGACAAACATTTTTACTAGTTTTTCTTCCAATGATCCTGTAGGGTGAAATATACAGACCCTTTAAGCAGCACTCCATGTTTCATTTGGCTCAGTTGTGATGGCTGACCCTCATGTTTCTAGGAAAATTGAAAGAGAATTAAATTGTAAAAAAAGCCCATGTGAACCTGATAATATTTTTAACATATATTATTTGTGATATTGATCACTAAAGTATTCTCAGACTTTAACAGTCCTTTAAAGGCAATAATAAAAGATATATTCATTACTCTCTTCGATTGCCTAAAAATGTCTTTCAAACACACTAAACAGATTACTGTACATTGTTGTGATCATAAGGTACTATATACATTCATGGTACAATATGGAACCATGAGTGGTGATGGTAGTGAATATTCTTCCTTTCTCAGTGATTAGAGTAAAAGGCCCCAATTAGCATAACAGTTCTTCCCCCCAAAAAATATTGATTGCATCTGATTGTAATTAACATAGTGAGGAAAATACAGAAGTATGGCAACTCTTATTGCATATACTACTAACTCCCTACTCCAGTTTTACCACCTTTGATGGGTCCATAATGCACAATGTGAGTAAAGAGCTTGAAGGGATATTTGCTAAATTAGTGTTATTAGTAAAAACAAAATATTACGAAAAAACAAAAATATGTTGCAAAGGAGAGAGTCTGGTGACTGTGACATATTGCAAGATTTATAAAAATGACCAATAATGAAATTACCAGTGGCAACAAGTGTAGCATGAAAAGAGAAGTATTATGCTTACATTACACACAAGGACTAGTGAATTTTCTCCCAAACACTCAAGTGATATTGATTTTTTTTTTTTAAGGTAAAATCTGTACATGATAGCAGGCACTCCCTCTAATAAATATATGCTTACTCAACATAACAGAATATTGAAATTCTAATTTTTTTGGTAAATGCCTTATGACTTGCAGGGAGTGAAAGAGTGTCATTCTCTTTTCACACTACCAGGGTTTACTGGTTTCATAAGTGCTAAAAAAATTTTACGATATGAATGATGCTATATCATGACTAGTTTTGCTCTGGAACTTCACCTTGATGTGGTGAAGAGGCTTTGTGACCCTATGACTGAAAGAAAATCTCAGGAAGCATTAGCTTTTGGCAGGGTCACCCATTGCGGCAAGGTCAGACTAAGAATTATCCAAACCTCAAGTACTCAGCAGTGGACCAGGCTAACGAAATTACTCCTATCTCAACTGCTGTGGAGGCTGCTACAGATTCTTCAACTTTAATCGTCTATGCGTTCTTCCCTCTGGAATCAGTTGATTGAATTGTGACTTATTGGGAGCTTTTTGGAGTGCAGCATCAAGTACACATTAAAAAAAATGCACGCACAGGTGTCTGTCATATTGGCCAAATAATTCCATAGATAACAGAGACAAGACCATCATCTCCGTCCCCAAATAATAGCCTCGATGATGATTATGGCTATTATATATTTTCTGAAGGCATATATACCAGTGTCCTAGGTATTACTTCTTTGTGTTCCTAAAAATAATGTGGCTTCAATCGAAATATCATTATCTTATTCTATTTATCATTACTGTACATTTAACTTGGAATAATACAACATACCTTAGTTCATCACTATATCATCAACCAGTGACATATGTCATCAATTCACAAAAACAACAATTACCTTTATTTCTATACTTAATCCATAATTTATAGTTTATTTTGACTAATTATGTAATTTAATCTTGAAGAGATCATGAACTGTATTTATTTGTTATAGCAGTACCAGTGTGGTACAATATAATTTTTAAACGAAAGATTTTACATAAAAGTGGTTACTGCACCCAATACTAATAAGTAAGTCTGTGGTGGGTAAATGAGGTAGTTGGCTGGTTAGTCATAGCTGGTCAGTACTGAGAAGTGAGAGAAAAGACATTATCCTAACCCAGATTAGGCTAATTGAAAAGTTGATTTGACAAGTATGTTAACAAAGCTTTGAAATAAAAATTTTCTCTATAGTGCTAGGTGTTTTAGTCTTCACTTTTATTTTCAAACTGATAGGCCGGAAAAGTTGAAGGAAAACAGTTACTTAACCAAAGCCTTAAGGAACACATACTAATAAGAATAAACTGGTTTACATGCCTAGAACTGAAGGACATTGGAACTTTGTCACACCAATATGAATTGAAATTAGGAAATTGCTATACAACAAAGCTAATATTCATAAAAGAAATTACTTCATGTATGAATAGTATACTTAAGATTGCTATCAAAAGCTGTGATCCTTGAAGGTTTCCATTAAAAGTTACATAACACTGTACAGGAAATGGTAAAAGGTAAAGAGCTCCAAGAACTTAAATAGGTATATGGTGGATGTAGTTTGTAGCATTTCACAGAAAAAAAATGTGGTAAATTCTCCATAAAAAAAAGAAATGCGGTATTTAGGAACTGCAAAGAAACAATAAGAGTGACTTTCCTAAATACAGTTGTATAAGATGAAGTCAGTACGATGGCAAGTAGCACTCTCTTCCCAAATCATATGTACTACACTCATAGTCCTAGTCATAGATTACATTTGGTAGTTTTAGGGCCTTCTTTTTTCTGTCAGACTTGCTCCCTCCCTTTTACAGATCAGCCCTTCTTGACTGCCCTGGATGCTTGATAGGAGAGTTTGATGAAAATGTCTCCTAATATACTTGATAATGTTCATAGATGCCTCCCTGGGATGGTGGTTGCCATTCATCAGGTACAATCTCATCAGCATCATCGAGTTTGTGACTATCTTGATACTGGAGCCAGTTCCAATAAACAAAAGATCTGAACTCTGGCTGCATCTGATACCTCATAAGCAATCTTGAGCTTGGTTAGAGGCCTGGTTTCATTCCTCTTCTGCTAATAGTAATTCTTCAAGCAAAATATATTTTTCAAATACTTTTTCATATCCAAATATGTTAGCTTATGCTCCCATCCAACACACACCAAAGGCTTTGGAATGAACTCTATTTTCTTTATCCAAGAAAGTTCTATTCATTAGTGTCAATTTAACTGCTTGACAATGGAGGCTCGTGGCCTTTGAAAGCTCGCATATCAAGACTTCAAGAAACTTTTGACATAAACTCAATTCTGGCAAAAAGATTTGTTACCTCTTTGAGAAACGCTATTTTAGCATAGTATCTTGAAATTTGTGTAAATTATGTAGTCCTCTCTGAAGCTCCATATATTGATTATCCATAAATATTCTTTTGCAGAGGGGCTGTTGTTAATAATCTTATGAGGCATCATTAAAATGCGGTAAATTTAATAAAAACTGTATTGTATGCTTAAAATGTCTGCCAAAACTAAAGTCTGCACGTCTACAACTGACATCCAACAAACTCTCTAAAACATGGTTGTAATGTAAATTCATATTTGCAATTCACATTACAGTCATTCAAAACGAAAAAATCACCTTTTAGAAATAAACAACAGATATTTTTAGTACATCTACAAAGTATTTTACACTGATACATATGAAATAATATTTTTGGATTCTCCAAAACGACACCTGCAAATTGTATTCAGTATACAGTATCAAATAAAAGGATCAGGGAATGTTCATTGTATATACACAATGCTACAGAGCCATTTAGGAGAGTGTTCTTTGCCACACGCTACAACTCTTCCCCGCCAATACAGGAGTACACAATAATTTCATTAACTAAAAACACAAGACAAGAAAACAAAATTAATTATAAATATATTCTAGCCGCTAACTGAATCGAATTTAACGAGAAGACCTGGTAACAGAAGAATGAGGTACAGTATAATTTTGAGCATTCTTATCTGCTAAAAGAGTGGAGCTATCATCTACAAAATTAAAATTTTATACATTTTTAGACAAGTTTTAGAACTAGTTGCAGTGTGTTCAATCTCATCAGACCCAGACGCTGTTCTCAGCAGCGTGGGTGGTTTCAGCCTGTCTTCAGATAGGGTGGTTAAATCTCCTGAATTTTGTCCCAAAATTAAATACTTAGCACTGCGCTCAATAACTCAAGTGGACCATAGTATGATGCCTTTAACAGGCAACTGACTTGATACACTCTAACCCAAACGTTCGAATAAAGCTCAAGATCATTGGGAACATATGGTTTGTTTGAGTATGCATGATGGTAACCAGAAAAGCATTCAGAAAAATCTAATTCTAACATTCTCCTCTCTAATTCTGATAAATTTCTTTTTGTTGACTCGAAGTAGGCTCTTGGGAAGTAATCATGAGTTTTGGACTAAGTAGCATACTACCAGTTTCTAAGGAAAGGGGGGAAACTTCAGACTCTGTAGGAACGCATCATACACCCAAAAGCACTATTGGCAAGGAAAAAAACAATAAGGTTTATAGCCATCAAAGATGCTTTTACGATATGATGAGTTTTTTCAACCTTGCCATTAGTCTATGACATCCAATAACAGAGGAAAGCTACTGAAATAAAGAGGATTCAAATTGTAGAACCCAATCTGTTAAAACATACAAGTGGACTCCAAAACGAGACATCCAGCCATTAATGATAGCAAAAGTACTATTGCAAAAGACATGTCAAGGATTGGTATTGCTTCTACCACCTGGTAGTTCTCTCTATACAAGTAAGAACATACTGTTCTGGTGCTGTAAAAGTTTGTCTGGGAAGTTTACTGGAGGAAGAGGGCCACTTATTTCTAAGTGGACAAACTCATATCTCCCAAAATGGTGCTGTAAAACTAGTAATAGGGGCCCATGTATAATGATGTACCTTGGCTTGTTGGCAGGATGTTCATACCTTAGTCCAACTTCTAATATCATGATCCACATTGGGCTAAAAGTACCTAGCCTTGATGAGGCGTATTGTAGCTTAATCCCAGGATGTGAAATATTAAGTAAAAATAGGAAATGAGATTTATGCCAAGATAAGGGAAGAAACGGTCTTGGATGAGCTGCTGCAGTAAAAGTCATGATTTTATCATTAAATGGTTTCAAGCAATCTCTGTATTCAAGAATTTTTGTGTCAGTGACCTTTATCACAGCTATGCCAGCTAAATCATATATATCCACAGAGTCAGCAGATACAGGTACGGATCTAGAAAGATAATCAGTCACTAAATTGTCTATACCCTTTATGTGTACAACATCATATATGTACTCACTGACTAAGGACAAATAGTGTTGCTGTTTATTTGAAGTGAGAAAACTATAGGTTTATGATCTGTAAACAATGCAGTATTTTATTCTTCAGTAGTGTGCTTAAATTTTAGCACTGCCAAATATGCAGCAAGCAGTTCTCGGTCAAAACGTGAATAGTATTTCTGAGCCGATGATAGCTTTTTAGAAAAGAATTCTACAATTACAAGTTTCCATCCTGAAACTGGTGTAATGCAGCTCCAGCAGCAACCTGGGAACAATCAATCACAAGGTGCAGTGGAGAATTATCACGGCTAGAAAAAGGGTTAACAATTTTAGCAAAAGGGGAAATCATTCCCCTATAACTATTTTACATTCTAATAAACCTACATAAAGGTGAGGCATGCTTAGGCTTAGCAAAATTGACAATATCAGACTGTTTATGAGGAACAAGTTTCATATCATTTGAAGATATAAAATATCCTAAATATTCAATCTTCTCTTTGAAAAACTCACATTTATCAACTGAGACCTTGAGATGATTATTATTTAGTATGTGAAAGACTTGTTTTGAATATTTCTTATTATCCTCCTCCGTCTTTAAAAAGATTACACTATTATCTAAGAAAATTAAAACAATATCAAGATCTCTGAATAAGCTATCCATCAGGCGTTGAACTGTAAAAGGGGCATTTCTAAGGCAGCATGGCTTTTACAAATACTCAAATAAGTCAAATGAGGTGATTACTGCTGTCTTTTCAGCATCTGCTGGTAAGCCTTGTGGAGATCAGTTTTAGTGAAAGCCCGATTCTTGCTCACTTTCAATGATACACAATTAACATGAGGCAAAGGATACCTGTCTAGTTTTATTAAAGTGTTCAGTTGCCTAAAGTCACCACAGACCCTCCATTCACCTGTTTTTTGTTTAGAAACTAAATGTATGGGTGAAGCCCATGGCGATTCTGAAGGTTGTACAATGCCCATATCTATCAACTGCTTAATTGTCACCTTAACAGCAGCTTATTTATCTGGGGCCAAAGGCCCACATCCAGCAAATGTAGGTGAAGAACTTCCAGCATCAATATGCTGATATACATTAGCATACTTAGGAGTTTCAACTCTTGATAGCTTTGCACTAGACAACAATAATGGGAATTCTCAAAACAAATATAGTATAGGGGTGGGTAAAAGGTTGGCAATATTAACTTTGTATAATGTATCAAAAGACACAATATCCCCTTTTACAGAACACTTGGTAAGTCTACCTGTGAGTTATTTACATATGCGATCAATCAGAAATTCAAGTTATAAAGCAAATCATACTGAGGAGTGGCTTAGTCACATCTGCAACAACAAATGTCCAAGTCAATGAATGACATAAGTGCAGGACGGTAGGACTCAGATAATTTTCACCATAAACTGAGAGCAGCATACTTATAGTTATAGAAATAGTGATGGTGGTTGGCCATAACAAAGTAATATGATGTATACTGCAGCAGTACCTGTATCAATAATAAAACGTATAATAGCACAACCAACTTTGGGTTCTACCAGTAAACGTGGCAGAACTGAGGTGGTTGCAGCAAAAAACGTTTTCATTTGTTTGCCTTAATAGTTTTCTGAGCCTGAGGAACTTGCATTCTTTTTGCTGATGATGATCTGGATGTTGGAGAGAGCACTAAAAGATGATTTCATCTGTAGGTGAGAAAATTTAATTGGCCACTGGCACCTGGGTTTGCACCATTTAACATTTTCCCCAAAAGATGCATGAGCATGGCAAACTTTTGGACATTGATTCTGATGAAAAAGATGCAACCCTTGAGAATATTAGGGTAAAGACGACCTGCCATGGTGCAATGTCACGGTGCTGTACTGTTGAAGGCTGGACAACATTAATGGAATTCCCGGAGGAGACAACTAATTCATCCACAGGCTGGCCTATTGCAAAGTAAAATCATATCATCTTTAGATGCTAAAACTGCCAAGAGACTGCTTGGGACCACTTGCACGAACTTATGCCTCAGAAGATCATTGAAAACTCCCAATATGCTGGTGGTCAGTTGGATCTCCTCTGATTAAAGTGTGGGATTACCACTCATGACAGTATCACCAATCAGTATATTAAAAAATTCATGTTTGCTTTGCTCTAAAAGGATGAGCAAATATCAAGTCAGCTGGTCGTATTCTTTCTTCTCTATTATGGTATTAGGAACATGAGAAACTGTAGGAAGAGGTAACGCAGATAAAACATGCTGGAATTTCGTTGCAATACTTCTGATGCCAGTGAGTCGGAACTAGGCTTCAAAACTGCCATACCAACCCATCACATAAGTTTTCATAAATGTTGAAGATATCACTGATAAATGCTGAACATAATTACTGCTGTTACCTTCAGAATCCAACAGCAACATCTCGCAATCGGCTGGATCCATTTCTGTTGATTATGGAAGCTCAGAATATTAGCGCTAAATAGGACTTACTTATTAAAAAAATCAGCAGTCAATCAAGTCATTTCAGGGTAGGTCGCCACTTATAGAGGGGTTGTTGTTATTAGATCTTGTGAGGCATCATTAAAATAAGGGAAAAGTAATATAAACTGCATGATATGCTTAATAAGCCCGCCAAACCCAAATCCTACACCTCTACAAGAAAGCGACTAGGGTGCAGCCCTTGATCTTTAGCATGCTATGCCCACAATCTGCTGATTTGCCTACGTTCCACCTCCCTTGCTTTAGGTTAGATTAGGTTAGGTTAGGTGATCATCACAGAAATATAGAAATGAAAGATGCACAGTTTGCTGTTTTAAACAGTGAGTACACCAATGAAGCGATGCTCCTCTACAACCGATGCCCAACAAACTCTATAAAACGTTGTTGTAAGGTTAACACACATATCTGCAATGCACATTACATTATTCAAGAAAGAATAATATTACTATTTAGAAATAAAAAAAACTAATAATTTTACCACATCTAAAAAAGTATTTTACATTGTGTGGTATTGTGGAGACCATAGTTTCGTTTATGATTTTGATAATTTGGATCTGGTAACACTTTGGCAACACTATGAACAGGATGTTGTTTACAGTTTTCGGGGACATTCAGGGAAGAAGAGCAGTGCTTATGGGGTTGTCGAGTTGGCTGAGTTGTGAGACGGAACTGCTTTATTATTGAGTTGTGGAGGCTTAGCGGGAACTCCTAGTGTAGGTGCTGATTTTTGTATGTGGTGGTTTGGAGAAAGGGGGCAAGAAATCAGGATTTGAACAGTTGTGAGTGGGTTTTTAACTTCCAACACGGGCAGGTGGAGTTAAGTTGAGGTAAGTGATATACATTATTTTTTCTATTTCGACCACAAGCTATCTAGGCCATCTAAAAATTACTATGGCTGGAAAAGGCAAATTGTGAGGTGAAATGATGAAATCATTTGATGGCCAAGGTGATGTGGTTGCCTGGCTAAAAAAGGCAGAGTTGGTGGCGAAATTAGTGGAAATTAAGGAATTAGCCAGTTTTATAACTGTGTACCTGGAAGGAGATGCTTGGCTCTGTATCTCAAAATAAGTGATGATGATCAGCTAGATGCCAAGAAGATCAAGAGCAGACTGAAGTTGGCCTTCTCACAAGGGATGTTCGAGGCCTATGGAAGGTTTAGGAAGACATACTGGACAGGTGAGCAAGTGGATGTTTTTGCAAATGAGATCAGATAATTTGCAGGACTGACAGGACGGAAGGGAGAGGGTCTGGAGTGGACCGTAAAGCTGGCATTTGTGACTGGTTTCCCAGATCGAATCTCCATGGAACTTCAGCAGACAAAGGATGTTGAAACAGTAGATATGACTGAGCTAATTGCAAGAGCTAGAGTGCTAACGTCAGGTGGTAGGGGTCAAGAAGTTGCAGCAGTTGCGGCCAGAGGACCTTCATTGATGGTACAGCAGCAAAGGTCCCAGTTGTCTGGGGTCTCACCATCACAAGGCCAGCAAGGAGGCAGGAAAGGAGAAAATAAGATGTTCAAGGGTCACTGTTACAGGTGCAGTGGGCCTCATATGGCAAGAGAGTGCAAGGAGCCACGACCACCCATAATGTGCTTCAAGTGTGGGAAGGAAGGTCGTATTGCAAGCAACTGCAATCAGGGAAATGGGCAAGGGGGAGCTGCTGCACTGGAAGCTACCCCCTCAGACAACTAAAGGTGTTTCCACCTTCATTGCCAGTGATCAGTATTAGCATGGGAGGAAGGAAGGTGAGGGCACTTGTCAATTCAGGTTGTTCCATCACAGTGTGTGTTTCTCAATTGGTGGGGAAATGCACAGCAAAGGTAGAAGGGTTAGTGACGGTGAATGGAAGACAGATTGAATGTGAGGGCAGTAAAGAGATAGAGTTGACAGTGCAAGGAATACACCTGAGAACTACAGCAATTGTGACTGCTAAGGTGATAACTGGCATAGATGTAGTAATGGGAATGGATGTGATTAACTGACTGGGTGGTGTAACAATTTGTGATGGATTTGCAGTTTTTGGCAATATGCCGGTACCAGTGAACATTTCACAAATAGTGAGAAGCAGGATAAGGTGTGCAGTGACAGTTGTGAATGCAGGGTTGGAAAGAGTGGCAGGAAAAGTGAAAGCCAACGAAGTAGGGAAATTGATAGGAGAGCTAGCCACAGAACAGAAGGCCAGTCTGTGCAAGATCGTGGACAAGGATTTCATTGCAGAGTTTGGCGGTATCAAGTGGGTGGTGGAGTGGTATTTGAAAGAGAGGCTGCCAGTGTTAAAGAACAAGGTGGGCTGCTATGAGAGTGCAATGAGAGAGCATGTTAGGAAAGAATATGACCGAGAGGTGGAGAGGTGGAACGATGAAGGTATACTGGTGCCATGGGGGATGGAAGTATAATGTGGAGTGCTACCATTGATGGCGGTGGTTCAGTCAAACAAGAACAAAGTTCGGCCAGTACTGGACTACCGCGAACTTAACCAATACGTTATGTCTCACACTGGAGATGATGCTACTTATGTTTGCAGTGAGATGCTGAGGGAGTGGAGGCAGATGAGTGGGGCCTCTGCTATAGTTGATCTGAAGTCGGCTTACCTGCAAGTCCACATTGCAGAGAAGCTGTGGAAGTACCAACTTGTGAATTATAGAGGAAAGACATACTGCCTGACGAGGTAGGCATCGGACTAAGTTCAGCACCAAGAATCATGACCAGGATCATCAAGACAGTATCAAGCAAGAGGAAAGGAATGGAAGTGGCCACAAACTTGCATATAGAAGATATACTGACAGAAGAGACCAAGATTAGTGTATCGGAAGTTGTGGAGCAGCTGCGTCTGTATGGGCTGTCTACAAAACTACCTTAGCCACTAGAGGGGGGAACTGCTTTGAGTCTAAGATTGGAAAGAGGGAAGAATGGTGAGCTCATTTTCCGTAGGGGTAATGAGATTCCGGAAGTGCAGCAAGATTTAAGTAGGAGAGAGCTGTTTTCTGTGTATGGAAAATTGATGGGCCATTATTCTGTGGCAGGTTTGTTACAGGTAGTTTGTAGTTACATAAAGAAGAGAGCAAAGGGCATCAGATGGGAAGACAAGGTCGGGTAGCAAACGATGGAGATGCTGCAAGAGATTATAAGGAGAGTGAAACAAGAGGACCCAGTGAGAGGGAGATGGTATGCCCCGAAGTCAGGTAAGGGTGTCGTGTGGTGCGATGCAAGCAGTATTGCCACAAGAATAACCTTAGAGACTGACAATGAGACAGTGAAGAATGGTGCCTGGTTGAGAAAGAAAGGGGACAATAACCATATCAACGTGGCAGAGTTGGATGCTGTAATGAAAGGAGTCAATCTAGCTGTGAAGTAGGGACTGCAAGATATTGAGGTGAAGACGGACTTGCCGACAGTATTTGATTGGTTGAAGTTGACTTTAACAGCAGAGCACAGGATTTGGACAAAGGGAGCCTCGTAAATGATAGTTAAGCGCCACTTGGGAACCTTGCGAGAGCTGATAGAGGAGTTTGGGATGGAGTTGCGCCTATTTTTTGCGGTGTCGGAGAAGAACAAGGCAGATGTATTAACTAGGATGAGGAAGACCTGGTTAGGAGTTCCGGATGAGATGTCAGAAGAGGTCAGAGTGTGTTGTGCAGGAGTGCCGAGTTTGGAGGACTTACATCATGGGAGACAATAGGACTCTGTTTGTAGCGAGGAAAGTTGATCCAGGAGTCACAAGAGACAAGATCGGCAAGTAGTTAGGTGATGTGACAAGTACCAGTTGAACGATCCTCCGCCAGTTGCGCATGAGGCTGGAGAGCTTAGGGTGGAAGACAACTGGAAGTAATTGGTGGTTGATGCAACACACTACAGACAAGGTTTGTAATTGTCTATGGTTGATTGCGGACCAGGCAAAGTGGCCATTTGGAGAGAGCTAAGAACAGAAAATGGAGGGGAACTTGCAGGAGTGTTGAATGGACTGTTTTTAGAAAGGGGGCCTGTTGATGAAATATTGGTAGACAACAGTACAGCCTTTAGATCACAGGCTTTGAAGGAGATGCCTTACAAATGGAATATCAACCACTATTTCAGAGCTGCATATCGGCCTAGAGGGAATGGAATTGTGGAGCAACATCATCAAACAATCAAGGCCATGGCGGAAAGGGCTCAGGTGTCGCCGTTGGAAGCAGTCTTCTGGTATAATATGTCCCCTAGGTAGGGTCAGGATGAAGGAACTGTGCCACAGAAAGCTGTCTTCAAGTATGAGTGGCGACATTCAAGCAAGGTACCAAAGATGGATAAAGGAGACGAAGGGGCAGGTTCCATCAAGACTGGAGATGAGGTGTTGGTAAAGCTGCCAAACTCAAGATGCACGTCACAATGGGGAAGGGGTACTGTGACCAGTGTGAATTCCCGAAATAATGCTCAGTAGATGGGATGCCTCAGCTGGTTCCGGATATTAGGAGAGTAGTGGACTCGTCTACTGAGGATGAAGAGCCAATTTAAGTACAGGAGAATGAAGTTCCACGGCGGCCGAACCCAGAAACACGACGACCAGTATGGATGAAAGATTGTGTGGAGGGATCATCGAGCATGGAGGAGTGCTGAGAGATGGGTGACCATCTCTTGGTGGGGGGAGTTGGAGGCGCTCCTAGTGATCTTAAGGTCAAGGGGGCGTATGGTTTTGGGGAGACAATAGTTTTTGTTTATGATTTTTTTATAATTTGTATCTGGTAACACTGTTTGGCAACACTGTGAATAGAATGCTGTTTACAGTTTTTGGGACGTTTGGGGATGAAGAGCAGTGCTTGTGGGGATATTGAGTTGGTTGAGTTGTGTGATGGATTTGCTTTATTGGTTGAGTTGTGAGACGGAATTGCTTTATTATTGAGTTGTGGAGGCTTAGCGGGAACTCCCAGTGTAGGTGTTGATTTCTTTTTGTATGTGGTGGTTTGGAGAAAGGGGGCAAGAAATCGGGCTTTGAACAGTTGTGAGTGGGTTTTTAACTTGCAACACATTCAGGTGGAGTTCAGTTGAGGTAAGTGATATACATTATTTTTTCTATCTCGGCCACACATTAATACACTTAATATTATAATTTCAGATTCTCCTAAACGAAACCTGCAAATAATATGCAGTATGATTTAAAACAAAAGGTTCAACGAAAGTTCACTGTATATTCATTCACAACACTAAAGAGCCATGTAGGGAGTGTTCCTTGCCATAAGACTACACTTTCTTTACTATGCATCACCAAAATCCTTGGGCAAGCACCGAGACATAGTAAGAATTTAACACTGATTGTTGAAGACTTTCTCTTGGAAAAAGGATATTTTGGCCTCCATGGAAGAGAGGATCCAAACCATCGTCTTTTTCCAAGAAAGTTCTATTCACTAGCATTTAGTTAACTGCCTGACTTTTTAAAGTTCTTATGCAAAAAGTGTTTCTTGTGAAAAGATTTGTTATCTCTTTGGGAGACACTTCTCTGCATAATCTGCAGTGGAAATATTTGAGGCATAGTGTTCTGAAATGTATGTAAATTATGCAGACCTTACTGATGCTATTTCCCTAACTTAAGTGTCCAGAGATATTCTTTTTTTACTATTTTCACCTGACCCTTGGGCAAGAACCAAGGAAGAGTAAGACTTAAACACTGATTGTTGAGAACTTACTTTTGGAAAAGGGTGTACTGGCCTTTTTAGAAACAGAACTTCCAATCCATCATCTTTTCTATTCATTAGTATTTATCAATCTGCCTAATGATGGGGCTTGTAACTATTGAAAGTTTGCATACCAAGTATTTAAGATGCTTCAGTCAAAAAAATAATTTCTAGGGAAGGTGTTTGTTACCTTTTTGGGAGATGCTTCTCTGTAACATTCGTCAATGGGGATATATGAGGAATAATGTTTAGAGGCTTCTGTAAATTATGCAATATTCACTGATGCTATTTCCATTTCCTAAGTATCCAAAGATTTTCTTTATTTAATATATATATATATATATATATATATATATATATATATATATATATATATATATATATATATATATATATATATATATATATATATATATATATATATATATATATATATATATATATATATATATATATATATATATATAAAGTGAGTTCAAGGAATTTCTTGTTGCTCACATAAATACTGGGTCAGAGAGCATTATAATAAATGCTGTATATAACCCACCAAGGAACCAGAATAGGCTAGAAGTTTATGAGGAAAGTCATATAGGTACTATTGAAGTCATAAACTCAGTTGTTAACATGGCACGGGAGAGAAAATGTAGAATTTTGATTATGGGAGATTGTAATCATAGAGATATAGATTGGATAAATCTTGACCCACACAGTGATGAGGACTCATTCGGGGTAAGATTCCTAGATTGCATATAAGGGAATTTCCTACACCAACATGTATGGGAACCAACGAGGGCCAGGGGTGGGGATGAGCCATCACTACTTGATCTAGTATTCACAGATAATGTGTTGGATATTGAAACAATTTAGTATGAACCACTAATTAGAAAGAGTGACCACTGTGTGTTGTTGATGGAGTATATCATTGAAGATATTCTGCCTGAGAGTAGAGGAACTGAGGACATGAGGAGGAACTATCCGAAAGGAGATTACATCAAAATGAATGAGCTTTTTGCCGTTATGACTGGAGATCCTTATTTTACAACAAATCTGTACAAGAAATGTACGACATCTTTTGTGAGAAATATGGGAAGATAGTAGATTGCTGCATACCTGTCACCAAAGTAGGTGTAATTCATGCCAGAGAGAGATGGTTCGATAATGAGTGTAAAAGAGCTAAGGAGTGGAGAGACAAATGCTGAAAAAGGTATAGGAAAAGAAAAATCATAAATGCCTGGAAAACCTACACAAGAGCAAGAAATGATTACCTAAGCAAAAGAAGAGAGGCAGAGAGAGACTATGAAAGGGACATCACCAGGAAGGCTAAAGAAAATCCCAAGCTTTTCCACAGCTTTATCAGAGGAAAACTGAAGGTAAAAGAATAGGTTTTAAGACTTAAGAGAGCAGATGGAAGCATCAATGAGACGGATGAAGAGATCTGCAAAGAATTGAACAAGGAGTTTCAGTCAGTATTTACAGTAGAAAATACCCCACCCCCTCAGATTGCAGAGATAGAAGTTCAAGGGCCGGTATTAGAGAACATCAACCTTTCAGCCACAGAGGTAATCACAGCGCTGATGGAGTTAGATGTTCATAAAGCTACAGGTCCTGATGATATATCCTCTCATGTACTTAAAAATGCACAAACTCAATATCAGTGGCACATAGTATCATATTTAAAAAGTCACTGGAGTCAGGAGAGATTCCAAGATGCTGGAAACAAGCACATGTGATACCTATCTTCAAAAAGGGAAAGAGGGAATCGGCTCTAAGCTATAGACCTGCTTCCTTGACCAGCATAGTTTGCAAAGTTATGGAGAAACTACTAAGGAAACATATCTCTCTTCACTTGGAATCCTTCAACTTTTTGTCAGTGAGACAATATGGATTCAGAAAAGGCATATCAACTGTAACAAACTTATTAGAATTTTATGATGAGGTAAGCTGAATCTTACAGGGAAGAGAGAGCTGGGCAGATTGCATATTCCTAGACTTCCAGAAAGCATTTGACACTTTTCCACATGGGAGACTTATTAGGAAGCTGCAAGCAATGGCTAGAATAGGTGGAAATGTCTTGGAATGAAAAAACTTACTTAGAAGGAAGGGAACAGAGGGTTAGAGTAAGACACTCAGTGTCTGAATGGAGAAGAGTTAGTAGTGGAGTTCCACAGGGATCAGTTTTAGGGCCACTTTTGTTCTTTGCATATGTAAATAACTTACCAGAGTCTGTAAATTCATTCATGAATATGTTTGCAGATGATGCAAAGATTGTGAAGAATGTAAGAAATGAGAACAATGGTAAAGAACTTCAGGAAGATCTAAATAGTCTGCATGAGTGGTCAGAAAAGTGGCTAATGAAATGCAATACTTCAAAATGTAAGGTAATGAGAATGGGTACAATCGCTAGAAGGCCCAAGCTTGACTAATCGGTGGCTGGAGTACAACTTCAAGAGACAGAAAATGAGAGAGATTTAGGAGTAAACATACTGGCAGATTTGTCTCCAGAAATACATATAAATGGCATAGTAAGGGTAGCATATGCTTTCTTATCAAATGTAAGGGTAGCCTTCAGGCACATGGACAAGGAAATGTTCAGAAATATTTATGTAACCTATGTGAGGCCAAAACTCGAATATGCAGCCCCCTTTTGGAATCCACACTTGAAAAAGCACATAGGTAAGCTTGAAAAAGTTCAAAGACATGCCACAAAACTGGTGCCAGAAATACGCAATGTCAGTTATGATGAGAGGCTGAGGGAATTAGACTTACCATCACTCGAAGCTAGAAGATTGAGGAGGAATATGGTAACAGTCTTTAAATTCCTTCATGGTTATGATAGAGTGGATAGGGATCGATATTTTGATAAGGCTGGCTCTAGAACTAGAGGTCATAGTTTGAAGCTTAGTAAGAAAACTTTGCAGGATGTACGGAAGTACTTTTTCAGTGTAAGAGTACTTGATAATTGGAATTCGCTAAGCGAGGAGGTAGCTAATACTATCTCAATCCATAGTTCTGAGGACAGGTATGATAAGTATCACTAAGTACAAAATGGAACCGATCAGGAGACGGGAAGATACAAGCTTTGGGCCCTTTCCCGTAAGCACAATAGGTAATCAATTAGGTAATCACACACACACACACACACACACACACAGGGGGAATGTGGCAGTAATAGAGACTGAGGGTGCTGGTACTGGAAAACATACAAACGGTTGATTACATGGCAGGGAAGACTTGAAGAAAATAAAGCTAGGATTTTAGACCTGATAAGGAAGCTTGGAGTATTATGTGGTCCAGAGGATATTGTAAGCACTCATCAATTTGGTAAATATCATATTGAGGGAAAGAATAGACCAACGAAAGTAATTTTTGAGAGAGGAGACACATGTAGAGACCTTCAAGAATTTAAAACAGTGTTCATTAGACCATTCAGAATACAGGAAGAGATGAAAACGATAGAAAAAAAAACTTGTTGCAAGAGGCTAGAAGGTTAAATGTAGGAAAGAAATGAAGAAGAGAAGAATTTTGTTTTGTTTCAGAGCTCTCCAAGACAAAGGGGGTATAAAGAAGATAATTATAGAAGATCGGGGAATGGGGCCTCATTAAAAACTATGCACTGATTTTCCCATCAGCGCTGACAAGCTTTTCAGCATTAGAATGCATGAACATGTTCTCCAAAAGAAGGAGAGCTATTACATTCTCTGTGTCAAACTTTAACACTTCTTCACGGTACCTGCGTACTTCTAGTACAAAATGCTTGTAAAACTAGTCTTTTTTGGTGTGGTAATAATTAACAGGCAACGTGTGCACGAAATCCTTTAATGCACTGGGGCAAGTAGATTTACCTAAAAGAGTCATCTTAAGTCGGAGCATACAATCAACATTAGCACGAAGAAGTGCTGAAATTCTTTCCTTGTTCATTGTTTTCCCAATGTGCCTGAGTATTATTAGGCAGAAAACACCAAAATAAAGCTGTTTCATCAGCGTTGTACACCTGTGACAGTAGAAGACCTTTTTTCTTCAGCAACTCTTTGAAGTGAATCCTGAAAGATTCAGCACCTCCTCTAAGTATGCTGTTAGCCTCACCCCTACACATTTATGTTATGCAGCCCATGGCAATTAAAACCTCAAAACCAATCATCACTAGCATTGAATGCAATTCCTATATGATTACTGAGTTTTTGGCATGCATTTCTTATGATGCTGGAAGACACACACACACACACACACACACACATTGAACAGTTCAGAAAAGAGTTCCAGGAGCTGAATATGGAAAATGATGCCATGAAAACTTCCTTTGCTGATGCACTAAAGGGGAATGTGGCAGTAAAAGAGGCTGTAAAGGTGATGGCACTGGAAAACATACAAACAGTTGACTATAAAGAGACAGTAATCGAAAAAATGAAAGGCGTTGTGATGGAAAGGGCAAATCCACTCATCAGACAGGCACTTGATAAGGAGAAGACAGTGGTAATCTCAGGCATAAGCGAATCCCAGGAGCCAACATGGCAGGGGAGACTTGAAGAAAATAAAGCTAGGGTTGTAGACCTGATAAGAAAGCTTGGAGTAGTATGTGGTCCTGAGGATATTGTAAACATACACCAACTAGGTAAATATTCGAGGGAAGGAAAGCCGAGACCAACAAAAGTAACCTTTGAGAGAGGGGAAACATGTAGGGAAATATTATTGAGAAAAAAAAGTCTAAAAGACCTTCAAGAATTCAAAGAAGTGTTCATTAGACAATACAGAACACAGGAAGAGATGGGAAAGATCAAAAACTTGTTGCAAGAGGCAAGAAGGTTAAATGATGAAAGAAATGAAGAAGAGAAGAAAAATTTTCATTACAGAGTTCTTCCAGACAAAGGGGAGATAAAGAAGATAATGACAGAAGATCAGGGGATGGGGTCTCATTAAAATTGTTAACATGGCACGGGAAAAAAAATGTAGGATTTTGATTATGGGAGACTTTAATCATAAAGAGATAGATTGGATAAATCTTGACCCACACAGTGGTGAGGACTCATTCAGGGCAAGATTCCTAGATTGCGTACAAGGGAATTTCCTACACCAACATGTAATGGAACCAACAAGGGCCAGGGGTGGGGATGAGCCATCACTACTTGATCTAGTGTTCACAGATAATGTGTTGGATATTGAAAAAATTGAGTATGAACCACCAATTGGAAAGAGTGATCACTGTGTGTTGTTGATGGAGTATATCATTGAAGATATTCTTCCTGAGAGTAGAGGCACTGAGGACATGAGGAGGAACTATCGGAAAGGAGATTACATCAAAATGAATGAGCTTTTAGCAGTTATTGACTGGAGAACCTTATTTTACAACAAATCTGTACAAGAAATGTATGACATCTTTTGTGAGAAATATGGGAAGATAGTAGATTGCTGCATACCTGTCACCAAAGTAGGTGTAATTCGTGCCAGAGAGAAATGGTTCGATAATGGGTGTAAAAGAGCTAAGGAGTGGAGAGACAAATGCTGGAAAAGGTATAGGAGGAGAAAAAACATAAATGACTGGCAAACCTACAAAAGAGCAAGAAATGACTACCTAAGTAAAAGGAGAGAGGCAGAGAGAGACTATGAGAGGGACATCACCAGGAAGGCTAAAGAAAATCCCAAGCCTTTGCCACAGCTTTATCAGAGGAAAACTGAAGGTAAAAGACCAGGTTCTAAGGCTAAAGAGAGCGGATGGAAGCATCACTGAGACGGATGAAGAGATCTGCAAAGAATTGAACAAGGAGCTTCAGTCAGTATTTACAGTAGAAAATACCCCACCCCCTCAGATTGCAGTGATAGAAGCTCAAGGGCCGGCATTAGAGAACATCAACCTTACAGCCACAGAGGTATGCAAAGCGCTGATGGATTTAGATGTTCATAAAGCTACAGGTCCTGATGACATATCCCCTCATGTGCTAAAAAAATGCGCAAGCACAATATCAGTGGCACCAAGTATCATATTTAAGGAGTCACTGGAGTCGGGGGAGATTCCAAGATGCTGGAAACAAGCAAATGTGATACCTATCTTCAAAAAGGGAAGGAGGGATACGGCTCTGAACTATAGACCAGTTTCCTTGACCAGCATAATTTGCAAAGTTATGGAGAAACTACTAAGGAAACATATCTCTCTTCACTTGGAATCCTTCAACTTTTTGTCAGTGAGGCAACATGGCTTCAGAGAAGGTAGATCAACAGTAACAAACTTATTAGAATTTTATGATGAGGTAAGCCAAATCTTACAGGAAAGAGAGGGCTGGGCAGACTGCACATTCCTAGACTTCCAGAAAGCATTTGACACTGTTCCACATGGGAGACTTATTAGGAAGCTGCAATCAATGGCTAGAATAGGTGGGAATGTTTTGGAATGGATAAAAACTTACTTAGAAGGAAGGGAACAGAGGGTTAGAGTAAGACACTCAGTGTCTGAATGGAGAAGAGTTAGTAGTGGAGTTCCACAGGGTTCAGTTTTAGGGCCACTTTTGTTCCTTGTATATGTAAATGACCTACCAGAGTCTGTAAATTCATTCATGAATATGTTTGCAGATGATGCAAAGATTGTGAAGAAAGTAAAAAACGAGAACAATGGTAGAGAACTTCAGGAGGGTCTAAATAATCTGCATGAGTGGTCAGAAAAGTGGCTAATGAAATTCAATACTTCAAAATGTAAGGTAATGAGAATGGGTACAAGTGCAAGAAGGCCCAAGCTTGACTACTCGGTGGCTGGAGTACAACTTCAAGAGACAGAAAATGAGAGAGATCTAGGAGTAAACATACTGGCAGATTTGTCTCCAGAAATACATATAAATGGCATAGTAAGGGCAGCATATGCATTCTTATCAAATGTAAGGGTAACCTTCAGGCACATGGACAAGGAAATGTTCAGAAATATTTATGTAACCTATGTGAGGCCAAAACTCGAATATGCAGCCCCCTTTTGGAATCCGCACTTGAAAAAGCACATAGCTAAGCTTGAAAAAGTTCAAAGACATGCCACGAAACTGGTGCCAGAAATACGCAATGTCAGTTATGATGAGAGGCTGAGGGAATTAGACTTACCATCACTCGAAGCTAGAAGAGTGAGGGGGGATATGGTGACAGTCTTTAAATTCCTTCATGGTTATGATAGAGTGGATAGGGATCGATATTTTGATATGGCTGGCTCTAGAACTAGAGGTCATAGTTTGAAGCTTCGTAAGAAAACTTCTTTGCAGGATGTAAGGAAATACTTTTTCAGTGTAAGAGTAGTTGATAATTGGAATTGGCTAAGCGAGGAGGTAGTTAATGCTATCTCAATGCATAGTTTTAAGGACAGGTATGATAAGTATCACTAAGTATAAAATGGAACCGATCAGGAGACGGGAAGATACGAGCTTTGGGCTCTTTCCCGTAAACACAATTAGGTAATCACAATTAGGTAATCACACAAATGCTGATGGATTAGCTGGTAAGGCAGTAGAATAAAAGGATAGGATTCACAACAGTAAGGCAGATATAGTAGCAATTACAGAGACTAAGTTGAGTGAGGACATAAACAGTGTCACAGTTTTTCTTGGGGGCTTCAGAATACTAAGGGTTGAAAGATCTGAGAGGACTGGTGGAGGGATAGCACTGCTCATAAGTGAAAGGATTCAAGTTGAAGAAATAAACTTGGCTATAGAAAGTGAGTTCAAGGAATTTCTTGTTGCTCGCATAAATACTGGGTCAGAGAGCATTATAATAACTGTTGTATACAACCCACCAAGGAACCAAAATAGGCTTGAAGTTTATGAGGAAAGTCATATAGGTACTATTGAAGTCATAAACTCAGTTGTTAACATGGCATGGGAAAAAAAATGTAGGATTTTGATTATGGGAGACTTTAATCATAAAGAGATAGATTGGATAAATCCTGACCCACACAGTGGTGAGGACTCATTCGGGGCAAGATTCCTAGATTACGTACAAGGGAATTTCCTACACCAACATGTAATGGAACCAACAAGGGCCAGGGGTGGGGATGAGCCATCACTACTTGATCTAGTGTTCACAGATAATGTGTTGGATATTGAAAAAATTGAGTATGTACCACCAATTGGAAAGAGTGACCACTGTGTGTTGTTGATGGAGTATATCATTGAAGATATTCTTCCTGAGAGTAGAGGCACAGAGGACATGAGGGGGAACTATCGGAAAGGAGATAACATCAAAATGAATGAGCTTTTTGCAGTTATTGACTGGAGTGCCTTATTTTACAACAAATCTGTACAAGAAATGTATGACATCTTTTGTGAGCAATATGGAAAGATAGTAGATTGCTGCATACCTGTCACCAAAGTAGGTGTAATTCATGCCAGAAAGAAATGGTTCGATAATGGGTGTAAAAGAGCTAAGGAGTGGAGAGACAAATGCTGGAAAAGGTATAGGAGGAGAAAAAACATACAAAAGAGCAAGAAATGACTACCTAAGTAAAAGGAGAGAGGCAGAGAGAGACTATGAGAGGGACATCACCAGGAAGGCTAAAGAAATTCCCAAGCTTTTCCACAGCTTTATCAGAGGAAAACTGAAGGTAAAAGAACAGGTTCTAAGGCTAAAGAGAGCGGATGGAAGCATCACTGAGACGGATGAAGAGATCTGCAAAGAATTGAACAAGGAGTTTCAGTTAGTATTTACAGTAGAAAATACCCCACCCCCTCAGATTGCAGTGATAGAAGTTCAAGGGCCGGTATTAGAGAACATCAACCTTACAGCCACAGAGGTATGCAAAGCGCTGATGGATTTAAATGTTCATAAAGCTACAGGTCCTGACGACATATCCCCTCATGTGCTTAAAAAATGCGCAAACTCAATATCAGTGGCACTAAGTATCATATTTAAAAAGTCACTGGAGTCAGGGGAGATTCCAAGATGCTGAAAACAAGCAAATGTAATACCTATCTTCAAAAAGGGAAGGAGGGATACGGGTCTGAACTATAGACCAGTTTCCTTGACCAGCATAGTTTGCAAAGTTATGGAGAAACTACTAAGGAAACATATCTCTCTTCACTTGGAATCCTTCAACTTTTTGTCAGTGAGGCAACATGGCTTCAGAGAAGGTAGATCAACAGTAACAAACTTATTAGAATTTTATGATGAGGTAAGCCAAATCTTACAGGAAAGAGAGGGCTGGGCAGATTGCATATTCCTAGACTTCTAGAAAGCATTTGACACTGTTCCACATGGGAGACTTATTAGGAAGCTGCAATCAATGGCTAGAATAGGTGGAAATGTTTTGGAATGGATAAAAACTTACTTAGAAGGAAGGGAACAGAGGGTTAGAGTAAGACACTCAGTGTCTGAATGGAGAAGAGTTAGTAGTGGAGTTCCACAGGGTTCAGTTTCAGGGCCACTTTTGTTCCTTGTATATGTAAATGACCTACCAGAGTCTGTAAATTCATTCATGAATATGTTTGCAGATGATGCAAAGATTGTGAAGAAAGTAAAAAACGAGAACAATGGTAGAGAACTTCAGGAGGATCTAAATAATCTGCGTGAGTGGTCAGAAAAGTGGCTAATGAAATTCAATACTTCAAAATGTAAGGTAATGAGAATGGGTACAAGTGCAAGAAGGCCCAAGCTTGACTAATCGGTGGCTGGAGTACAACTTCAAGAGACAGAAAATGAGAGAGATCTAGGAGTAAACATACTGGCAGATTTGTCTCCAGAAATACATATAAATGGCACAGTAAGGGCAGCATATGCA
>JAXCGZ010015816.1:32500-44905 GCA_037179515.1 Halocaridina rubra | reverse complement strand
GTCATATCTTTAAAGCTTTCTCCTCTTAGCAATGCAGCCAACTTCACAGCTTTCTCAACTGCCAAGTTATGCACTTCGTCAGGAGCGAATCCCTCGTAGTCATAGATGACTTCGGGCCACAATTTCTTCCAGCTGGTATTGATTGCGGCTGGCTTCATCTTTTTGAGTGCATTTTGAATATTTTGAAGGCATGTAGCAATCGTGTAGTTACGCCAGTACGCCTTCAGTGCGAATTCTTTGTCCGCATCCATGGACTCAACCAGGTTCGCTGGGGCATATCGTGTGTAGAGGGCCTTGAATGCACGAATAACGCCTTGATCCATAGGCAGAATCAGTGATGTCGTATTCAGTGGCAGGAACTCTTAAGGCCAAAGCGTTTTTGAAATTTGGCGAACCATCCCTTGCTAGCAACGAACGATGCTTTCCTCGGTGGAGAACTACTGGACGGTCCTGGTTGTGGGTCTTTCATTTCTTCTTTCTCCTCCTCCTCACAGATGCCACTGTCGTTGTCGGGTTTGTTTGCAGCGAATGTCTCATACAGCTTCTTCGCCTTTGTTTGTATGATACTGGTGTCTAAGCTGATGTTCTTCTTCCTGCAATCAGCAATCCATAGGGCCAAAGCAGATTCCATCTGCACTATTATCTAATTGCGGGGTGTTACGACCCTCTTCGCTGTCTTGTTAAAAGTAAGAGTCGCTGTCTTCCTGATATTTGCCTTGTCTCAACTGATGTAGCGAACAGTAGATTCGTTGATGCCAAAATGGTGGCCAACAGCCGAGAAACTTCTTCTTTCCTTCAGCATATCTAACAGTTTTACCTTATCTGCTAAGGTCAACATCTTCCTTTGCCACTTAGGCTCACTACCAAAAGCCTTAGAAGATGAAGGATGCTTGGGCGGCAGTGCAGGGGTTGAAATAAAGCAAAAGTTTCAAAAAAATACAAGCACAACATTAAGAGGCACAACGCGAATGGTGCACACGTGAGCAACTGAATGGATGAGGCGAGACAATGGAAGATGCTAGAAAATCAAGCTTCAATCAATAAGCCAATCAGACCCCAGGATACAAAACACAATTCTGTGATTCGTCATCTCCCACCCATCAGCCAATAGCATCCCGTGCAATATCTCACGTAGGTGCGACCCTTTGCGTTTTCCAAGACGCAGATACCGGTATCGTATTTTATATGGTGAAATACTGTGAGTTACACGTTTAAATTTATATTTTTTACTATTTTTTCCTGTTTTATTGTTCTTAGGCTAGGAAATACTTTTTTTATCAATAAAATAATGAAAATACGGGAAATCTTAATATTTCCACATCGTGGATTCCCGCGATATACCCAGAAAGGCTGCGATATATATGCTCACCATAAAAACCCGCAATGCACTGAATCCGCGGAAGGTGAACCGTGATATAGCGAGGGATTACTATACTTCAAAAGATCACTACAATAATCAATATCTACCATATGAAAAGAATATGTCACCAGTTTTTCTCCTCCAGTACCATGATGGGCAGTTTTAAAGTCACAAAATGCTCCCTGTCATACTTATTGATGTAGGAAAATATTTGGCTTCATTGAAAAATAAACTGACTACGGTAGTGAATATGACACAAGTATTACATATGATGTGTGACTTAAAAGAGAAAAATAACTCAGGCAGTCATTTTAAAGTGCAAAAAAAAATTGTCTAAACTGCATATTCTAAACATGAAGCATTGTCCACGATTTGGAATAACTTTGCCGCTGTGTATACAAAGTATCAGCAACCTTTAACAGACGTGTTCTTGCACTTCCATACGTCTTCAATTACAAAACTTATATCACCATTGTCAAATATTGAAGAGTGTACTAAATCTGCCTTGGAAAAAAAAAAATCCTGAAATTGCCCTGGTCTCATTTTTTCAAATTTCTTGATTTCCAAAACACATTGTTCATAATCCACAAATGAAAGACTGTCAATGTAATCAGAGCTTAAAGTTTTCAAGGTTGGCAAAGTTATACAGCTAAGACAAGCTTAATCAGTGTAATCTAGCTACCTAGATGCAGAGAAAAGTACAGTATAAACAGACTACCATATGCTTTACAGCAATAATATTGAAATATAAGTAAGACTTCCTAAAACATGAGTAACTATATAATATAAAAGCATCTTTAATGTGATGTATCGCTTATGTCAGAAATGCAGAAGAAATGGTAAAATTTTAATGTAAAAAGTCTACCTGGATTCCAAACTGTTCTTCATAAATATATGCAGCATCAGCACCACCTGCTAGGCCTGCCAAAGTTGCAAGATAACCGCAATAACCACCCATAGTTTCTACAACAAAGACGCGCCTCTTTGTTCCTTGGGCTGATTGTCTGATTCTGTCACATATCTGAAACAGCAAGATTTATCGTTACTAATGTTTTTATTCTGTGTTGTACTTCTTTCACAACCATCACAAAGAATAGGCATTACTAATTCTATAAGATGAATAGAAGTCATATTCATACTAACAATTACATAATGAAAATAAATATAACATCACTGTTCAATGAATTTATGTACAGTAATAAGTACCTCTGTGATTTCATTCAAAGCAGTGTCACATCCCAAGCTGAAATCACTTCCTGGGACATTGTTACTGATTGTTGAAGGAATAACCACCATAGGTATACAGAATTCCTTGTATTTGCCTCTGGCTTCATACAGCTGCAGCAATGCGTGGTAGGCCTCAAACCCACCAACGATGAGAAGAGAATGCATCTTGTATTCACGTAAACGAGCAGCAACCTTTAAAAAAATTACATAAAAATGAAATATACTGTTTACTGTAAGAAGATGTAGCCTGACTACTACTGTTCCCTAAAAATGGAAGTGCACATGCATGCACACACACAGACAAAAGGCTAGATTTAAATATCATTAATCTAGGTAGTCCTGCAATATGTTTATATCATATTTTAGTGACAACTTTTTCTTATATTTAAGCTGTGACTCACAATCAAGTTTGCATTTCATATAGCTCATTGAAAATTACAAGCTAAGTTACTGTGCAGTTTTTGTATTCTTTCTCTCGATATGATCAAAGCAAAAGAAATGCCAAATGTCTGTTTAGATTACAGTATGTGGATACATTCCAAGGTGGCTACAACCAAAGGAAGAAAAACGGCTAATCTCCAGTCACACTTCCGCATGCTGCGTTTATTAAAAATTAATAAACCCCTTTTTTCTCCTTCTTTCTTTGCATCTTATCCCACCTCTATGTGAAGTTGATGTCCTGACAGCTTTCCTCCACTTCCACTTAACACAGTCATACACGACATCTTCTAACAACTGCTTATCCATCAAAAATGATCTAGTCACTGCCAATACTTAATATTACTACCTGGCATAAAGTTTCTCCGGGTTACAATGGGCCAAATCTCTGCCATCTGGTAAACCTGCCCTACAGTGTTTTGTACCAATCACTCACAATCTAATTCTCTACAGTGTGAAAAGCCACTAAGAAGCATTTCTTCCATATTTCAAAGAACTTTCTTATTTCTTATTCCCTCACTTTTTTCTTTCTTCTAGGAAACAAAAGAAAAATAATTTGTGTATGTTTACTTTACCTGAAACCTGGAGGCAATATTTGCGAAATTAAATTATATTTAAAGGAATCATAGACTTCAGCATTGTAAAAAACACTCCTAACTCATGACTGGGAGTGGTAACAAAAACCCTATAGCATTGTCCAATGTGCAAAAGAAGACAAAAATCTAAACTTTCACTGTTTTTCTTCAAAGGGTCAAAAAATATCCAGAGTGATATGAAACCTAAAATATTATATGATGATGATGATCAGTTTTACATCACGGACTCCCTCTTCTACTGAGGGCTAGGATGGTGCCTTCTTGCGAAGGACTTTGGTTTTGGAAGGGGTGATCATTAGCCTGAGTATATGCCCTTTCTAACCTCAGACCATGGCAGGCTGCAAACCCTTGATTTGACAACTCAAAGTCACAAGCACCTCCACATTGCCATGGTGATCACAAAACCTAAAAGATTATTCATGACAAAAATTGCCACAAGGGAAAATACATACCTGGTCAAGATATTTATCAGGCAAAGTCCTTTTGGTGCCAAGGAAGGCACCTCCTTGACCTACCCATCCTGTCACCTCAGGCCACTTCATTTCTTGAATCTGAAAATACATTGCTATTGATTACTTATCACAGTAATCAACGAAAGTTCAAGTCATTTTACACATTCATTTAACACGATAGAACTAAATTGCAAGAAAAGTGATAAATACTGTATCTCTATTGTTACAAAAAGAAAAAACAGTTATGTTAAAGCAGAAAAATTAATTTACTTTAATAAGCAAACAAGGAAAAACATATGACTAGATGGTGCTTACAATCCTAGCAACCCAAGCTGGCAACGAAGGTGACAATTTTTTCAAATAAAATATATCAAATGGAGGTGGTAAAGAATGTCACCCCACATTCCCTGTATCATAAGTGCTGAGAAAATAAAAAGGGGCACAATGGGCTGCTAATCTCATCTTGTGTGTTTATTTTCTTGCTAAACAAAAGCTGACAAAAGAGGTGAGAATGTAGAACGTATGACAAGGCCAAATTTGCCTCCTTCATTTTGTTCAGGTCTGGCCACTCCACTTGCTTCAGAGGGATATGGCATCATGTTGAAAAAATCAAATACAGAATGCTTAATTTGTAATTAAAATGAGCCCAACAGCAGTGACAATATAGCTATGTCTCTTATTATAGAGACGAAATAATGGGCACTGAGCTAATTTGGAAATTTGATACAAATTACAGAACATCTGCGAATATGAAGGATTACGAAATAAAAAGTACTAATACGAGTTCACTCCCATCATGGGCGTTAAAGGGTATCCAGCCTGAATCCCCCAGCTCCAACACGTATGTGTCCACCCCTGTTCGAATGGGGATTGACTGACACATAACTGTGCAATTGCTTATTGTGTAAAGAAAAGGGAAGACAGAGATTTATAGAAAAATAATCAAAAGTTGTTTCATAACTTACATTTCCCTCCACGAGTCCATCAATGCCATCATGAATACCATACACCATGTCGCCTCGGTAGATGCAATTACGTACAAACGATCGCACGGCAGCATTCATTCCACAGGCCGGGGCTCCAATGTGCATAACACCCAAATTGAACCCACCCTAGAATGCAATATTAGTATTATTAAAGTTACCAAGTGTAAGAAAAGAAAAGAAAATTAATTATACAAAAACTACATACAACCAAAATATGCATAAATTATCTATTACTTAATTCAAAAAGTTATTGCATAAGAAAGTATCTCTACTTGAGCCTCCAAAATATAAAATAATATAAAACAAACACTTGGAGAATTTTAAATTAAAAGGAAAATTAATATCAAGACCTTCACAATAGGCACAATAATTCACGTAAGTATATTGCTTAGAATTGCAATTTAATTAATTACTGATAAGAAATATTAACCAACCAATTACAAAAGTACAGACACTTCCATACATATGAACGAGTTAAGTTCCAGAAATCCAAATGTAAGTAGAATTCTTCGTGCTATGTTTAGGTTAAAAAAAATACTGTACAGTATATACATATCCAGTATTGAACAATGCTTAGGCTAAACACACTTAACTACTACATAATTAATTTCAATACGGTAATAATAATGTACTAATACATTACAGGAATACATACATTAACACTTAGGCAGATATTGGGTAGGCTTTTGATTGTATCTGCAAATGTTTGTAACCTGATTGTTCGTAACTACAGAACATCTGTATAGCAATACCCAATTTTGCAGAGATACTTTATTTTGCAAAGTTCATTAGGTCAGTTAGCTAATTCAGGAAAACAATACAAATACAAAAATTCAAGAATGCACAGAATTTCACATACATACAAAAATGGAAAAAATGAAATCTTTATAAATCTAATAAAACTTTTCTATTGTTACAGAGCTACTATAAAAATCCTGAAATTAACAGTAACTACAGATAAACATATATCTAGCTCTCTAAACATGAAATACATTCTATAAGTACAAACAAATACATATTAAACACGAAACAATAAATTACGAACACAAAAATACAGTAAATAGTAAACCAGACTAGCTAAAGTAATGAGACATGCACAGTCAAATTCATTGTAAAAGAACTATGAATCCTATGAATGCAGAGCACATTTATTAAAAAAAAATGGAAAATGTCTTAATACATGATGTTTATATGGTTGCAGCGTATTATAAAGATACCAGAATTTTACTTACACTTATAGAGCATTTAAAATTATACAAGGAAGATATGCACGGCAAATTATTCTTTGGACTACATAGCATTGAAAAGCAAAGAAAATTTACTCTACATGCAGGAAATTAGCAAATTGAAGACATACTTTTAAATGATTTATAAACCAATAAGAGAAATAATGAGGACTCATATTCTTAAAAAAATTAATACTTAATACTTATATTAGAACAACTTGAAAATCAGCCCATATATAGTGCATAAATATATAGCACCGATCATGCTATACTGTAAAAATAAAGATATACCATATCATACTTCAGTTATTTCTCTCAATATTATATTCAAAATAAATAATACTGCTTTAAAATTAGATTCCCATTCCAGAAATCACATAGGAGGAGAAATACATACCATAGCATTGTTCCCCCTAATTACAGCAAACTATACAAAACTAATGAACTTATATACTTTAACTGTAAAATGCATAATGTAGAGTGAGAACCATGTAAATAAACAGGATGTGCCCGTACTGTATATATCAATATATTTCTTTAAATTATCATAAAAATACCACAGTAATAGCTGACTGCATTCAATTCTACATTGGTACTGCTTAGTGATAGATTACCTTTAAGTAAAAACTACTTTTGGTACGAAACGACATCTTTTAAAATCATAAGCTTAACACTAAACAGCTCATGAATCTGTTTCGCAAGAAGCAAACGAATACGGTCGATATGATTACTTGACTGCAATGGGAAACTATAGATCACCTTAGCTCTTGCGCGTGTATTTACATACTCATCTTCACAGCCACCTCTTGAACTGAGAACTAATTACACTTGCAAGCACTAAGGCAATCTGTTGCTTCCTGTTTTCACTTCGCAGTCAAGTAATCATAAATATTTATGTACTCATCTTGAGATTTACTTCTCAAGATGAAAACAATTACACTCGTAAAGCACTTGGCTAATTTATTGCTTCCTGTTTTCACTTTGTAATCAAATAATCATAAACAGCTCATGTAATTAGAAAAAGCAGTCAAAAAACTAAAAAATTCCAGAGAAAAAAAATGGTAAGGGAAAACACCAATGAACTAAATGTGTCTACGACAGAAGCCACTTGTAACTCTTTCTTTGTGACTCACCAGTTTGTCATCTCTGTCCCATACAGTATTTTGCTGATGGAGGAGAAGGGAATGCAGGGATAAGAAATATTCACAGAACGAGATGGTGACATGCACGAAAGCCACAGTCTCTAATGGCACTTAAAATATAGAATCAATGGCACTTACAATACAGGACCAATGGCACATAAAATACAGGGCCAATGGCACTTTGAATAAAGAACCAATAGCACTTTTAGTACAGTATCAATGGTATTTAAAATACAAAACAATGGCACTTAAAATACAGAACTTACTTCACGTGTGGTATAAGCATTATTGTATGAATTACATGTCATCCAAATATAATTAAAACTGGACAAAATCAAATGCGACATAAAAAAAAAAATTTACAATAAGCTCTTGTTTTTAAAAGAAAAAGTATATAAAAATAAAATAACTGCTGGATAGATTTTGCAATGGAAAGTGATACAGGAACGAGTACAAAAAATATTCACAACAATGAAGGATATAATATACGGAACATTATGGAAAGTGAAAAGTTAAAGCAAGCACGCTTTTGGTTAATTTCATTAAAAACAACTAAATTACAAACAGCACTTTAACAAACCTAAACAAATGCACTTTATACAAATGAATACTTATTCAAAGGCTTAAGTTCTGTGTAAGCACAATTTAACTCCTTTGCTATACTTTATGTAGAACAAAGATTTTTTTCGTAAGTACAATAAAAGCATTAATAATAAAAAACTACAATAACATTGAAAAACAGTACTAGGGAGACAAAAAAAAACTCTAAAATTAGACTTATGCTGAGGTAAATTTTCAACAGATGAGAAATTTAAAATTTCACAAATCTGTAAATCTCCTAATAAATGTTAAAAAATTTCTAGGCAAAAATATATTAATATACAGTATTCAAAAATAACTAAAACCAATAGTATTGTATTTCTGAGACATAAGTGAAAAAAGATTATCTTTGGATTATTATGAATCAAGTTGAATAATTTAGAAGGCACAACACATGTGAAAATACCCTCCAACACTTAGATCTTAGTCAACATTACTTAAAACTAATATACTAAACTAATATTAAATTAAGAGAAAAAGCAGACATCATACATACAACTATAGAGGTGTAAACAAATATACGTATGACAATCTAATTTTTTACATGAAAAGCGATGTCTGCAAATTCTACTTAACATCACCAAATCGAATATTGTTTCTGAGTTAGCAATTCTCAACTTCACAGTCTAACAGACTGACAAGAGGAAAATTTGGTTTCGAACTCCCATTGGGAGTTTAAGGCCTTGATCTATATAATCTATATTAAAAGGCACTCAGCATATTAAAAATATTGTATTTAACAATGAGAATTACTCAAAGCACTCAGAAACCCTTAAAAAATAATTAAGAGTAAGGTAGTACTATCCTTAGTCTCTACAAGCAAGCAAACCTTTTACAACTGAAACACATTTACAAATGAACTGTTTGTTACCACAATAATACCTCCTTTGAAAGTGCTTCTTCTGATTCAGACTGATGGGTAAATTGAAGGTTACTCATGAAAATGCCATCAACAAAATAGTTTACATAAATCTTTCTTATTTCATGTCTATCTCAAGATGGTACAGAGCAAAACGTATCACCAAAAGAAGGCACCTGAAAATTTGCTATATCTCTATGTAAAGTCTTATTGACTCCCTATTAACGCCAGACTATATACTGTATGAGACTTAAACTTGATAAACTACTTTCAGTGGACAAACAGTAAATCTATTTCTCAAATAAAACATCTACTGTCTATCACTTAGACTCCTCAATGTTCATTAATGTACAGGTCCAAAATGACTCGTTGCACCTGAGGGTGGAATATCTACAAAAAAAGCTCATTACTGTGCTATGCTCTGCAATAAAAAATTTACTATTTACTGCATATCTACAGAGTTTTAGGTCTTTTATCTAGTTACACATATTTATGCATTACCTTTTAACTATAGTTTTTGTCAACCTTCTCACCTCAGGAGCCTTACATTCACACATATAACCACAAAAATTGACGTCATCATAAACAAAATTAAAATTCCAAATACATGCATCTTCTGCTTTATATATCCACACTTCTCTCTTCACATAACACTTGCACCATTAACTGTTATCAGCTACATATCTTGCACAGCATACAAATTCTCGTCTTGTATACTTTTACTTTTACCCTGAAGGAAACATCATTTATCATGGATATATCATTAATTTTTTCCCCCTATCGTGTAGATCTTTAAACTCAAGTTAATTCATCAAAACTCAATTCATTTCATCAATACATAGTGCACGTGCTATGAAACGATAAGTAGCAAATACGGTCACTTTTGTATTCAATACAAAAAACCTTCAGTTCCTCTTATGCCTTAAACAGAGTTTCCATACTATCTTTCTATGAAACTAAGGTCTCAGCGCACTTTGTAATAATAATACAAGGACAATGGTGTGTTGAGTGAATGATGTGTATGCATGTAATATTCCTAGAACACATGATATCTATTACTGTATTACTGTATACATCTCATTTTTTTATGATACAAATACAGACAAACTGTGAACTTTCATTACCTACTTTACGATATGAAGAAGTTTTTTCTAGAAATGTTTTTTGCTATACCCTAAAAAGATGTAATGTGCACTGTTTTCCAAAATTTATCTCATAAGACATGCATTTAATCCCGGCAAAATAAAGTGCATTGCTTCATAACTGTTCGGGTTTGCAATTATGTGTATGGATACACACTAAAAATTAGGTATGGCAAGCGAGTTGTTACGCTGTCATGAGAGTTGAAGCAACAGAACTACCATAAAGCTTTACGTGTCCCGATGTTTTTAAGACATTACGTGGTGTCCAGATGACCTGCTGGCCGGCTTGTTGAAGTCAACTGCTGGCCAGCCTGTTGAACTCTCAGTGATAATGCATAATAAAGTTTATCTGTGCTTTTGAACAATAAGAGCATAAGACAACTTTCTCACGTTTATGAAGTTATTAAAATCACATACAGTAGCCAAGCTCAAAAGAATAAGCAGAATTTGGAATCATTTCAATATACCCAAGACAGAGAGAGAGGTAAAAAACACATGTGTATTAGTTTAGAATTAAATTCAGATAATCAGAATATTCATTTAAAGTAAATTAATTACATTGTATTGTAAAATGTCCTATACGGTAATTATACTAACTCCCAATCAAGGGTTGGTCATACACTGAATTCTTCAACAACATCAGCCCATACAGCCACTCCTTGCGTAAATCAAGTCTTGCATACAATATGAAAAGATCACTTACAAAAACTGGATTAGATGAAAAAACTCTTACTGTTATATAAACTCATTAAAATCAAGCGCAATTGCTAAAACTCAGAAAGATATGCCGTGATAAAACTAACTGACTAAATAAAGAGCATTATTTTTTTATTGTCACCCAGCATGGCCTGTGTCAAAAAAAGCAAATCTAAATTCAAATTCTAGTACCGCATTTCCAATCAAATTAAGCTAGCGAAGACAAAACAGTACAGATGGAAAAATTGTAGACCTTACCCGCATAAGTCCTCCCTGGCGATTGAAATAAAGAAATTAAATACTTTTGTTAATTATTGTTTTTGCCTAGCCTGTTTAATTACCTTCCTAACAACCTGTGCAGCTCTTTGATAGTTAGTAATTTCAATTACCTGATTATTACCATTCTCTTCTACCTTAATATTTTGACATACACTTATAAGACAAAATTACTAAACTTTAAAGATATGAGTATATGAATATGATGAACACCTCATTGAATGTATAACACAATATTAGACTTAATGAAACATAGAAATTTTATTTCACCTCTAATTCTATTAGAAAACTCATATGACAAAGAAGACAGGATTAAAATATGGGCTAAGTATTAAAATCTCGACAATTTTAATATTGGTTACTAGACCTAAGTTCATGATGAATATGGAATTAATATGCCAGGTGATATTATTAGTATATATAACAGGACTCAGGTTTATCACATATACTTAGAATATTAATGAAAGACTCACAAACCTTTCAAATCATGCATATATGACACTGACACTCACCAGTGTCAATGACTGAATAATACCTCATCTCATCTAAATACAAAGGGTCACAATTCCCTTCTTAACATACTAAATCGTGTTATACATTACCTTATCTTGACACATTCTTTGTGAAATATTGCTTCATAGAGAAAATCAACAATTAAAGCCCAAATTTTTGAGAAGATTTACTCAACAGAATAACTCCATATACATTTTTGTAAACCCCATCCTGGATCTAAACTAAGATGAAGTTCCCCGAAATATACTATGTTATAGATCTGTATACCACAATCCCCCATTTGTGAGCAAAAATACTGTATACGGAGTTTCCATACACAGTACTATGCGTAAAACACAACACTGGCTTTTCAGGTCAAGTTTCCTTACCATTACCATTCATAGTTCAACATTAGGCAAGAATTGTATAATATTTGAAGACCTACATGAACATTACAGTACTGACACGTAACTGGAATACATTAAGACAGTATCAGTTTACTGTTTTGCACACATAATGGAGACAGGTACTTTGAAGATAATATTTGATAGGGGCCATAATTCTCTTTTTTTTGGTTCATTAATAAGTTTACTTAAAACTCTGGCTCTTGTTTATTACCTTTGGACTCATACTAAGAATAAATTTCATCCCTTCAAAGCATGTAATTGTGTAGTGGCCAACATAATTTGAAATGAAAAAGAATTCTGAAAAATTAGATTATTTTACAAATCTATACTGTAATAGTCCCTACAGGACACGACAAAAATTCTATTCCAATACTACTCTGGGGTCACATGTGGAAAGGATGGACAAGAGGATGCAGAGATAAGTCATAGATTGAAAGAAGCGAGTAAATGTCAAGGTAGGTTGAAAAGTGAGATTGGAAGTGATGGTATACAGCAGATCAAATTAA
>JAXCGZ010015816.1:0-27500 GCA_037179515.1 Halocaridina rubra | reverse complement strand
TATATATATATATATATATATATATATATATATATATATATATATATATATATATATATATATATATATATATATATATATATATAACCAAATAGCACATTACATATGTGAAAACATGAATCATTTTTTACCCCGACCGGGACTCGAACCTAGGACTTATGATTACTAAGTCAAGGCGCTACCACTACACCACAGAAGGTTAAAAGGAACCCAACCTTATAGCTTATATCTGCTATACATAGGAATGAACGCGTTCATTCCTATGTATAGCAGATATAAGCTATAAGGTTGGGTTCCTTTTAACCTTCTGTGGTGTAGTGGTAGCGCCTTGACTTAGTAATCATAAGTCCTAGGTTCGAGTCCCGGTCGGGGTAAAAAATGATTCATATATATATATATAATCGTCACTCTAATTTTACTATAATTTTACTTTTATACATACCTTCATTGCCTGAGCCACAGCCTGAGTTTTTAATACACAGCCCATGAGAGGGACACGAACTGCTTGATTGCCATCCAATGATATGACACAGGGTTCAGTTTCGGGTGTGGCTTCCATGAGAGCAAGTACAGCTTCAGCCCCCATGCGGCAGCCCTGCCAAAAATAAATAATTGCTGGAATTACTATCCTGAGGACAATCCAATTGAATTTCCATCCATTATCCATCTGTCAAAAATGCTCTGCAAACACCAGTTAATAGTCAACTTAGATACTGATGCAGTAATTTCAAGTGATATACTGTATATAATACAGTACAGCCATTAATACATAATTTTTTTTTTGAAACTGATCATAACTTTAATATAATGGAAATTTCAATAAATTTTCTTCAATCCTCTTACTTGAGATCACCAAGCACCCGAGTGCATAACAAAGCAGATAAAAAGCATAAAATTTAATAGTTCTGAACAAAAATCTGCTTACATGAATAAAATCTTTAGTGATCATCGATAAATAATAAACTAGCCTGCATTAGAAACTATAGAGTATTAAATACAAATGATAGCTATAATCTATCTCTTCAACCATCCAACGACTCATAATAAAATCTGTTGCAAACTAAGTAGGCCTAATTATCTCCATACTAATGGAAGCTTCAGAAAAAGATTTTCTGATATTTGAAACAAAACCCACAGGGCTAACCAAGCTACATTTTGTTATAAAAATGGTAAAAATATATAATATATAAGCATTCAGACACAAAGATAAAAGTATTCCCAGTTGATAACAGGATAAAGTGTGCAATAAATACTGGTATAAGCACCAGTGACTGTAGAGCTAATAAAGAATAGAATAAAATCTATGCTAAAGAGGGATAGAAGAATTAAGAAATATGTAACATTCCTTACCAAAACAATATCATATACAGAAGGAGAATCATCTCGTTACGAGTATCCATATCCAATACTACGTAGTTTTCTTTTTAATTCACTTTTCTTATGGCCATGATCTATTACCTCTTTAATTAGTACATTTTTCATTTGCCAGTACAGGAGATGTAAACTGAATAATACTCTCCAAAGAAATGGGAGCTTCAGAAATACACATATATCGAAGTGGATAGTTTAGTTCCACTAAGGTATCAATATGTCAGAACTGAATAAAATATATGCACTGAAACACAAGGACAGTACTAACACCAGAGGTAACAAGATAAATTGCGCAGTACTTTTGTGTGAGCAACATTCACAGTACTGTAACTGCAAAATAAACTGGGAATCAATTAAAAGACATGCTCAAGAGGGTAAGCAGCATGAAAAAATGTGTCATTCCTTACCAAAAGACGATCAAACGCAGAAGGAGAACCACCACGTTGCACGTGACCAAGAACAGTGATTCGCGTATCGAAGCCAAGCTGATCCACAATTACCTAATAAAACATTAATTACAATAATGGTGTAATATGAAAGATAAAAATTCCTATTGTCCGAAAAGTTAACTACTTTGTGTGCAGATACACAAATTATGTACATATATTGCAAAACAGGTTATCAGAGGTCATTATTAGGTAAAAGGCTCAAAGAATTCATTATTAGGTAAAAGGTTCAAAGAATTTATTAAAAAGTAAAAGGTTCAAAGAATTAATCGAATTCAATAAAAGATAAAAATCACTAATGATACTTTTTCTCTGCAAATGCAACCTTAAAAAAAACAAAATGTACCATTAGTGATACTTTTTCTCTGCAAATGCAACCTTCTCTATGTCATTTAGTTGCCATCTAAGACATGAAGGGACTCTGAGGGCGAGAGTCTAACCCACCATAACAATCATTCAGTTCTAAAAAGTGACTGTCATAAAGTAAAACTTAAAATTAAACTTTACTTTCAAGTGCTCCCAAAGAAACCTTGAGAAATGGGTATTAGCTATGAAAATTAACGGATATAAAAAATACAAAAATATCTGTGATTGATGCAATGCTTTCTATAGGTACAGTATACAAATACTGTTAAAAATTCTATAACTCTGGTCTTATCATCAAAGATAAAATAACAACTAAATACTATTAGAGTAATAAATAAAAAACAGAAAGCTTGAATACTCAACGAAGGTAGTAATTACTCAGATAATTCCAATAAAATATGCACTTCCTAAATATGAGTTCACTCTGGATTATCCTTATTCAGAAACAATCACAAGGAAATGGCAAGTGTGGGCACAGCCTCTTCCTCATCATATTTATCTGATCACAAAGTGAGAAAAACACACTATCTTACCTTCTTCACAAGTTCAGCCGTAATGGCTTCACCATCTCTATCGATAGCACCTTCAGCCACGATGATGATATTCAAACGCTGACCCATGGACCTCTCCTGAGATATTGAAAACAATAATAATAAACAAAAGGCCTTACTAGATCACGATCTTAAGTCCACTATGTTCATTCGTACTGCTTTTCTGAACAATACCGTCACCCACTTTCAAGCTCGACCTCTCGTATACACTTGATAATCTTTCTATAAGTCTCTTAAAATATATTCTCTTCATTTTTAATGCCATAAATTAATACCATGTCAGTCATATCAATAATCAGATAGTGTCACTCATTTTGTCATCCACACCACAAACAACGAAATGAACATACTTTAGCCATAAGAGAAAGTAAATTTTCCAAATATGCAACATTTTCCTTTCCATTTTCACAAGAAACATGGCGAGAACAGACATCAAGCGGCAACAAATTGAAAACAAAGCTTATCTACAAGAGTACATGTCACCTATTTTATCAATATATTGCATTATTCTTATATATGTATTACATCACCATCTGAAATTACTGCTTGGTGTAGAAAGCCTTTCTGAGTGTATTTCTTGATTTCTTTCTCCTTCACAACAAGTATATCTCACCTAGTAGCAGGAGCAGAATATTTTCTGCCTCACAGCAAGGGTAATATTTGGTAATATTTAGGTAAAAAGTTGCAATCTTCCCTGATAAAATCCTTTCATTTTCATAAGCAAAATTGAGTATATTAAACCAAAAGGGGCTTATTATCACTGCTAATATATCTGTAGTTTTAAATTGAGAGATGTTTTGTTCATGTGATGGGAATCTCTTTGAAATATATTATACTACCTGATTTCTTCTCACAATTGATTATGAGATAACCTTTTCGTGGCTACATTTTTGGATATATGGACTGCCTGTTGTGCTTAAAATGATGATAAAGCAAATAAAAAAACACCGGAAAATATACAGACCGAATAATACAGAAAATAATACACAGGCAGATATTGTTCAACTATTCCCAAGAAAAAAAAATCCCAAGATATCTAACTTTAAAAAACATTTTAAAAAACTAGTGTTACTCGACAATACATTGAGGATTACTTTTAGTTTTCCATATGTAATACGGAAAAATAGCAGCAATATCGGACATTTACATATCTGGGATGCAAGTCGTACAATCCTGTCAATAGTCATCAAATCTCGTAAATCACTTTTCGGGAAGTGATGCTGTATTCAGCCTGACTATATATTTATTACTTATGTGTAAAAGCAATGAAGTAAAACCAATCCCACATTATCAATGTACTCAACAACAATAATCAATTCTTGTCTATTACTACTATATATAACTAAACTATATATAAAGCAGATACATTTGCTTTTTAGTAATGTACACTGTATACAAATTCCACCATAATCAATTTCAGTTACTGATTACAAACAGCAAGTTATTGCATTCCTACTCATGATGTGAATAACGTTAAATTAGCTAATATATACAAACAAACAGATGACACTGAAGAAATGTTATACACAGAGTAATGAACATAACCATATACAGGTACAAAGGTTACTAAAAGCCTCATTAAAAAGCTCAGGAATTCTAATAAGAAAATGGAAATAGCAGAGAAAACATGCAAAAGCATTATTATGCAATACTTCATATAAACAACTTACTGAACTCTAGTCAAGTATAAACACGAAGTGAGCAGTGGTTCCGGAAAAAGCTTATACACATGCACATATTTCAACAGTGTTAGTTCAATAATTTGATAAAATAAAAGAAGTCAAACTCATGTCAAACAAAACCCTAAATCTATTAAACTAAAGGATGTTTTGTAAATTATAATAAATTAATGCTAAATGCATCAAGAGCTGGCAGTAAAGACACCTATGTCAAAGATTACATGTCTGAACATAATATCTTATAAAAAAAAAAGTATGAAAAAAGGTGAATAACACCAATAACGGTGACCTATGACCTATGTCATTCAGATTAAATCTTAAGGTCAGAAGAGGTACTTTGACACTTCTATCAATATTTCTGCATATATAAACAGCATCTGTAAGTTACTATCCTATATTTCTCCACCTTAAAATATGAAAGAATTAGCTCAGTTTGACTTGTATTTTAGAGAAAACTCTTAATTACAAGTCTAGGTTGTACTACATGCAAATAATATATTACAACTTAATTTACAACAAAAGTAAAATGAAACACACCCCTTGCAGGAAGCTGGTACCAACTTACATGTAAGTTACAACACCGTTCAATCTTGTAAAGGAGAGTAACCCCCAGCGTGCTCTAGGGTTTTGCATATTTAGACGGTAAATCACGTGACCTAACATATCCCGATGTAACCTAACCTTACCTAACAATTTATAAGGCTATTGTACTTTACATGTGTTGCTGGGGGAGTCCTCATCTTTACAAAATCCCAATGTCCACACCCAAGCAAAGGAAGACTTTATGACAACAATGCTTCAAACATAACAGATGGGTTGGGGGGAAGAATGGGAAGCGGCAAGTATGAAACTTTTGAGCCCATTACTGTACATTACCGATTCCAGCTTTTCACAGAGATGTTCGTCCCAGTTATGGTCCGGCGGGAACTCCGGAATAAACATGTAATCTGCTTCGCAGGCAATGCCAGCTGATAAGCTCAGGTAACTAGGTTATGAGGGGGGGTAATTTATAAAAAACACGAATGTTGAATATCGGGATTGAATTAGGCACAGTAAAGTAGGTATGACACATTTTGATAGGACGGGGGGGATGGGAAAAAGAAAATAAAATTTACGTAAATATGATGAGAAATATAACAATTTCAACAACCATTTCTAACTGTACCTAATAATATCATAGTTTCCTGCATTAGATGCAAACCTGGAAAAACTGGTAGTTTGACAAAATTATAAAGATGACTAAGGGATGAGTACGACTAAAATAAGTAATGTTGGCTCTACATATAACTTAAAAAAATCTTAAATGAAGTATTGTTAAACACATGTCATTATCTTGGGTCATGGAGTTTTTCAAATGACCTTACATCTGAAACATAAGATATCAAAGTCACAACATCTTTGTCTAGTTTAATCAGTAAAATCACCTTAAGTAGTCAAGTAACTACAGAACAAAATACATGCATAATATAAAAAAATCTTAAAAACATAAATCTTGATAAAAATATTCGTATTTATTGCTACTCTATCTGGGATAACAGAAAATATTATAATTCTTCTATACTATATTATTGTTGCACTAATTACTGGTGTATTGTCTTCTCTCTACAGCAATAACGTCAGTCAGTCTGATATCAATCTCAGAATCTCAGATGCTGATAGAGTGCTGCTGCAAGAAACATGCAAGTCATCCGAAAAAAGAAAGCAGTACTGCCACCGTCTAGAAAATCATTCAGGAATCACGAAAGCACGTGATAGAAGGTATCAATCATTAGCTTTTAAAGTCATGCACAGAGCTATGCTAAGAAAGATCAAGAAGGCTTTTAAAACAGAACTGTTCATGAGGAAAATTATTATCTGAGCTCTAGATATATACCCTGCTCGCCAAAACTACAAGATATCTGGAATGATAAACATTGCGTGAATGATGAATGAATGAATAGAAAAAAAAAATGAGAAGCAACACAAGAGTGAATCTCTCTTGCCTGTGTCAGTTTATCACATAGTTTTTCCCCCCAATTCTCGGGAGGGGGATTCTCAGGAATGAATATATAGTCAGCCTCTGATGTCAAACCAGCTACAAGAGCCAAGTACCTGTAATATGGAAAAACTACTTAAAGTGAGGGATTTTTAATTAATCAAAAAAAGGTTTAAATACTCATTAGTTCATACCACGTCCTAGAAATGGAGAGGTACTAAGTTGTATTATGCTTATTGCTAATACTGCTAGCCATCAAATATTTTAGTCAAGCGCTGCTATGGTTCCTAAAGAAATCTGTAAGATATAAAGAAAAAAAGGTCTCCTGAAAATTTAAATACACCAATAACAACAAGAGAAAAGACTCAGACATATTTTGATTACTAATACTGCAATAATACTTGACCATACTATTGTATTCTAAGAATTTTAACATTTCAAAGAGTATTGATATTCAACTCTATGTTTCGCTTCTCTTGAATAACTACTCGTTCAGCTGCAAACAATTTGGATACGTTACATTGCCTTGCAAATGTTAAATAAGAGTAAGAAATACTTCTTACTGATATCTTGAATAGTTACTTCTGATATCTCAAACTGTTTTGATCGTTATGAAATAAGGCAACGCCCAGATTAAAAACTGATTCTAATAAAATCACAACAGTACAAATACAGTATAATGAAAGTAATATAATTATTTGTTTGTATAGCTGCAAGACAGTCATGCTTATGTTTTGCTTTCAAATAATAAAGCATACTCTATCCGCATAATGATAGAAAACTATAAAAAAAATTTGGGGCTTATGATTAATATCTTCAACTTGCAATTCTAAGAAACAACATATCATCCAGATATTACAGTGAAAATTTGTTAGTGTGATATTACTTTACATCATATTCCTCAATACGTTAAATGAATATCATAATACAGTATACCTGTATATAATAATTCAGTCCAGTACGAAATTAATGAAACTTCTCTATTTCATTATGAACATATGCATATGACATGTAAACATGAAATGTCTGGCAAGATATACTTAACAGTAAACATGACTTTTGTATAAAAACATTGGCTGAAATGGCATATCTTCAATTAATTTGATAGATATGGAAGAATGTGAAAGAAGAAGTCTATAAGAACATTTTTGCATAGTACTAAACGAAAAAATTTTATCTTTCATTTCCTTCATGAATGGCAAACTTCCCTGCAATGGAACAAACATTAATAAACAAGATTTCAAATATTTTACCCTTCATAGTGCACCAGAATCCTGAAAGAAACGGTGTAAAATTACTACACAGACAAGAGTACAAGATATATTGTTCACTATAATTCAATACATGAGATACACTTCTCTGCATTTCAATGGATGAGGTAAACCTCACTTATATTTAGTTTACTTAGATAATGAGTTAGATTCACTGCATTTATAAAACCAAATTTTTTATCCTCAAGAATACTTGTTAAGCTCATTAAAATTGGTTCAACTTCTATGCAACATTTGGTTCCAAATTCTTTACAAGTGAAGTAAGTCCCAAAATAAAACCTAGATTGCTATAGGCTTACACTTTTAATTTCTAAGATTACTGACAATCCATAACAAAACATAAAGCATCGTCAGCTAACGAATTTACCGGCATATTCAATAAAGTTTTTAAATACAGTAATTACGAAGCTCAATTTATTAACATTTGTAGAGATATTATAGAATAATAATCAAAGTCACATCCCTGTTAGCCATATAAATATGATTTTTCAATTGATATCCACTAACTATATTGATAATCTCCGAAACAGCTACCAAATGATAATTAAGAGTAACCAATAGACTATCAGGTTTAATGATAGAGCATATTGTTAATACCTCTCGGGTTCAATATTTCCTTCTAATATTCTCCACAATTGTGTAAATATGCTATCCCCTTGAGCTAGAAAAAAGCAATAGCCTTACCCACAATGTCTGCCCATGACTTCTAGAATGAAGCAACGCTGATGAGAATAAGCAGTGGAAGAAATGGCATCCACGGCCTCAATAATTCTATGAAGAGCGGAATCTGTACCAATGGTCATGTCTGTCCCACAGAAATCATTGTCTATGGAGCCCACCATGCCTACGATGTTGATGAAATTGTACTTCTGCCTCTCTTCCTCTGTAATTTGATCTGAAAATGCAATGCAAAATTTGAGATGAAAAAAGCAAATTTTTACTACTAGTTATTATTCATACCTATTTTCCATTTTCATGCCAGGTAAAATTTACTAGTGTGCTCTAATTACACTATGCATGCATATATCAACTATCTTGGTGTCTTTTTTGCAAACAATATGAATTTTTCGAAAAATCTCTCCAATTTGGTTGTTCTCTCTGCAGATAGCACCTTTTCATCTTCAAATAATTGTATTCTCTCTCTTTTTCAAGTCTAACCTTTATAAAACTCTTAGAACCTTAGCATTTATATCTTTAACAAACTTAATCATGTCAACATACGATTAAAATAGCCACAGTGACATCACAAAACTGTCTAATTTTTACATGAAAACTGAAACTCTTACTCATCAAACTAGGTTAAGGCTCCAGCTCACACCCCTAATTCATATCGAACTCTCTTCATTGATGATATCTCCTTTTGCTATATTTCTCACTGCAACTCAATTTCTCTAAAGTCAAGGACAAGCTATGTAAACAAACCTATCTCGCATTCATTCAATACTGAAGCCAACTGTATATTTTGGAAGCATTCAATGACAACTGAAAACATTTGTATATTTTTGAAGCATTCTATCACAATTTGTGAAGTGCTTGCATCATGCTATTTTCTTATATGAAATACTCAACAAGCAAGAAAGTACTCCAGGGGTAGGGCTGCAACAAATTCCCGGACACACATTGGAAAAACTGGAGTCTAATAGTATGGGGAGCAAGAATACCTTCCTCTTCCCGAGCATGTTGGAAGTCATTAAATGGGGCAGAGAGCATAACCTGGGAATCCCCTGCTTTGTGTCGTCCTCATAAAGATTTAAGCTTCTTATTTGACTAAGCCACCCCCCCTTAAAAGGGGGATTAAGGCTTCTGTATAGATAAATTTTTCACTGCATGTACCTGATTTTTCTATAAAGAATGCGATTCACTTCACACTACTGCATGAAAACATAAATTAATAGTTTAAACCATCATTTTATTTCATATAAAAACTTCTAAGATACCAAAGGGCAGCACAATACTAACCTCTTTTAATTAGCAGAGCCAAAAGAGCAGGCCAATCCTGCTTGAACAGATTAGCACCAGTGAGTGAACCATCACCTCCAATGACTACAAGGTTAGTGATGCCACGTTTGATCAAGTTTCTGGCAGCCTTCATACGACCCTCACGATCGCGGAAATCCTTGCACCTAGCAGAGCCAATCACAGTGCCACCCTGAGAGATTTAATAAATCTGATTTCTTGAAACTGAATAAATTATATTCTTCATAACATAAAGAACTGATGCAGGAAATGATAAAAGAGGACATGAATTACACTGGACTGAAGCAATAGGCAAGATATTTTAAATATTACCCAATCAATACAATATGGTATACAGTACATACATTAATAAGACCAAATTAAAAGAAAGGAAAAATTTACCAACTACAGCTCTTACATAAAAAGGGAGAATATAAAAATTCCCTTGAAATTATCTTACCGTGACTCAAGAAATTAAATATTACAGCGAATTACAATAAGCATGTATTTAAAGAAACTGTTAAATGTTCTAAAACTCAACTGACTCCATTTCAATGTTACAATGAAAAGAGCGGTAATAAAAATAACATAGTAATTGAAATAGGCCACTAATAGTAACATATCTACAGATATATAATCATTACTAATGCAAGGAAAATAAAATCCCAGTAACAGCCTTTAGAAACTAATACACTTAAACGGAAAAAAAATATTTACTACTAATTACCTTGTGTATAATTCCAGAAACAGAAGACCAAGAAGCCTCAACTATATTATCACCACCATCAACCATGCCTTGATACCCCTCTTTGATGAAGAAGACACGAGCGCCTATGTAAAGGCCCATACGTACAACAGCCCGTACAGCTGCATTCATACCCTGGAATTAAAAAATATAGTAATAAATGAGAAGTTACAATAAAATACTTTTAAGACAATAATGCTGACTTGCTATAATGGAGAAGGAAATTTGCCCTTTTATGAAAGTGTCACTGACAACATAATGGGATAGGAATGGGAGGGGTTAGTACTCATTTTCTTGATATGATTTCCTTTAAACGAGACAACTAAGAATGGCGTGGAGTGGACAAGATAATTGCATGTTCTACTGCCTTAATTTAAATTATTAATTAAATACATATTTTTACTCTACTTCAAAATGCCACAGTATAAATAAACAGTACTGTTAAATTGGCAAAATGTAAGTTAAGACAATATGCACACATTAATACTGATACAAAGATGTCATAGCATATACACTTTAGGTACATTTAATAGCAATGAACTTATCTACTTTCTATAGTTAAATGTTATATTACTTACCTGTGAATCACCTCCACTGGTAAATACTGCAATGCCTTTTCCTTTGTGCATGCCACGTTCGATAACTTGGCCTTCCTGGCCAATGATCAGGTTTTCTTGCCCGTCTGTGGCCGCCATGTAGTCTAAGAATGCTTGCCAAGGGTCCTCAGGAAATGTTGGAGGAGGTGGGATCACTTCCTTTTATCATAAGAAGGAGAGAATGTGTAAATAATGAATCACACTGAAGAGCATTTTTAAGGGAATATAATATTTAATATAAGCTTCATATAGAGAGAAGTTGTTAGAACGTAATGAGGATCCTTGAACAAGAAGTCTACTTATTAAAAATACTTAATTTTGTTGAAGTTAGTCTGAAATAGTTAATAAAGCTTATACATGAGGATGAAAGCAAATTTACTATTCTAGAAACCCTTTGCAGAAATTTGTATAATGCCAAATTAACTAGAATCGTAGTTTTAAATCCACTACAAGAAAAATAAAAAATGCAAATAATGTTCTGAACTCTAAATACAGTATCACAATTAAAACTAAGTGTCACTATAACAGAAAAGCAAATTTCATTTCATTTTGAAGTCCTAATACTCACTATGATGAATTTATATAGTGCAGAAGTAATAATATTAAAACAGAGACTACTTCAAGTTCAATAAATAATTTTCAAACACATAAGCTGGAGGGCTGCCACAACCATAAATACAGTCTATAAAATTCCATAACACTGACCTCGTACTGTTGTTGATATTGTTGTTGTGCAAATGGTTGTGACTGATCAAAAGTCTTTTCAGCAGAAAATGTGGGAACTTGAGGAGGCGCTCTTTCGACTCTCTCTTCTTCTTCTGACACTAAGGAAGGAAGATAACTCCAATCAGTTTAATGAAACATGATGAGCAAGTTAAAAAGCAAGAGATATCTCTTAAACATTAGATATGCATAACTGAAACTATATCAGAAAAAAATGTATTACTGCAACCATTTTGTGCAACACTGGCTTTTCAATGGCTAATGCATTTTTCACTCTGAATATTGCACAAAAGTCTCTTCTATTATTAATATGATGTAATAATTAAAGCATACCTTTAGAATTGTTTATTTTTTCAAACTTAAAGTGAGTGTCGAGGATAGATTGGCTGTCAAGTCTCTCATAAATCCAAATATTAATATATAGCCATTACAACAGCTGTATTGTTAATTTAGTTTCAGTTAGCTCCCAAAATTGATGAGGGTGTCACCAAATTGATTCATAAAATATCAAAAATATATTAAAAAGACTTTTCCTTAAAACTGAATCTCTCAAGATATTTCCTTGAAAGGGTCACTAAAATATAAAGAAATACTTAAAGTACTTCTTTGAGTTGCTGAAACTAATTTGCTTGGATAACTTGAAGCACATAAGCATCTGAGAATTTAAAAGAGAATCAATCTTAACAATCTGTCCATGAGAGCTTAAATTTCATCATGGCACTGAAAGTGTTGAGAGGAAGCGACTATTTGATACAGGGGGCTCTATGCTACAAGTCACAAAAACTGATTAGGCCAGTTACATAAAATAGTAATAAAATTCTTATAAATAAAACCTAATTTTTTTCTCCCAATAAATATCTTATGTTACAATAACATAGTTTAGTGCCAAGTATCTAAATCTACAGGGTCATTGCACTCAACATAAATATAAGCACCAGGAATTAGAAATTAAATTAACACTGCATAGCATTCAGACGAAACAGAGAACTATGCATTAATAACTAATTATTGACAGTAAAAGACGAAACAGAGAACTATGCATTAATAACTAATTATTGACAGTAAAAAATACAATACATAATATAAGAATCTTAATCGATAATTTATAAAGGAACTTTGAAGAATTTACGGAACTCTACAATATTAAAAATAAGGTTACTTACATATGTTATTAATGCTGTATATTTCATTTCATAGGCAAAACAGTAAAGAACACTTCCATTTAATATCATTTTTTAAAATAGTGTTTGTTAGCTCTATATCATGAATGTTGCCATTTTAGAAATATTTTACTTTCGATCTTAAATTTTATGGTATAATGATCCTAAATTCAATTCACCACAACTTAAATATAAGTGGCTAAATGTTAAGATTAATACATATATATATCATAACGTTCTAAAGCAAAGACACTCCATACTTCATAGTTGGAAAAATTGTACTAAATGCATAAAAATGCTGGTGTCCTTGTCAGTAACAAGAAATAAAGAAGAATATAAACACTACACTACTAGGCATTCTATAAATAAGCATTTATTAAACAATACAATACTAGGTAATCTATAACTAAACAATTATTGCACAATACAATACTAGGTAGTCTATAACTAAATAATTACTAAAAAATGCAGTATGAGGTATTCTATAAATAAACAATTATTAAACAAATATATGCATCTAAATAGTTCATGCATACAACAGTTCTCAAGTGCCCACTTACCGGTAGGATGCCCGTCAAGCAGTGCCTCCCCAACCTCTTTTGTTTTAGCTAATGGCAGAGTTTGAGATTATAAGAGGATAGAGTGAAAGAATAACACATTTTTCGGTGTAAACACTTTTAGAGTGAATATTTTATCTGGATGAGTTAGAATGTATGACACCGCATATCATGGACCACTGATTGATTGTAGTATTATGTGTATTAGACATTACAGAGTTTCAGAAGTTTCTCAAAATGCAACAAACAGCTCAACACGAGAAAACCACGTTTCCTTCAGTTATATAAGTAGTTCCCTTTCAGCGTAATTAACAAAGTGAGCACTTTAAAATAGTAAATAAATGAAATTATGAAACATCAAAAGGTAGAGGATCATAAAAGATAATACATGATATATACATTTCCAAAGCTAAAAAACGATGTAAGTTGTGTTACATTATGAACAGACATCATAGACGAAGTTATCCAGCATCTTTTTTTTAAATTCAGAGGAACTAGGTGGTACCCACATTGCAATCTGACCAGGAGGCCTTTGTCCTCACGAGAAAAGGAGAATTCGGAGGGATGCTTGTCAAGAAGCTGTTCTGTGTAAGCAGTTGTGTGATGTCGCTGAGTAAATGAATGGAAAAGCAAGTTACACTGGAATAAATGTGACTGGAGAGGCCAGTTCAGGGTGGGCGAGGAAAAGTGATGACGGTATGTGTGTCATATCATGTGCGAGGTGTTGTTTAAATGTTCCTTGTTGTGTGTGGGTGTTCTGCCAAGTAGTGAAATAGAAGGAGATAGCCTAAAGGAAATTTGAGCGCCTTTCACTCAAGATGGTCTATGACTTTGAGACTCTGGTTTATTGGTGTAAGTGTTCTGTAGGTGTAGCAACTGTGCAGTCTGTGATAACTTTAGGACTTTGATTTGTATACTGTAGTCTGTAGGGTGTTGTGGTGTGTTTTATTAAGTTTAAAAACCCAAGAAGGGCTTGCATAATCCATCAATGAACGTATATTTTGTTTCTATAGTGTGGTAGTTTAGTTTCTCTGTTGCATCTGATTGCTGTATGGTCAAGTGACATGAGGACATTAATTCTTGTTGAAGGTTTGTAATTGATATTTGTGTCATGTTTAAACGACTTTGATGTAATGTTTGTTACACCAAGGATTTTTGGTGATTGCATGGATTTTAAGGGAATGTTTATTATGAGGTGTGGGATGTGACAATACAGTATAACTGAAGTACATAATAAAGTATTAAAATTTCGTACGTAGTATAATTATATGAAGATTCAGCCAAATACACTAACTAGAACTTGGAAATATGGCAGTAAGAGATACAAATTAGTGAGATGGTGAAACAATTTGATTCACAGAAAATTACTATTATAATATGCACAGAAGAAGCCCATGTTTTGCCATACTAGTTAAATGTGAAAGTTTATCAAATGCCTTTTATGAAAACTAAATATGCATGTAGAACAAATTTCTAACTCATCCATGCGTTACAGCAAATTAGTTAAGGATTTTTTAGGACAAAAGAAATAAAAATTATCACAGATTAGCAACTTCAGTATATATCAGGTGAACTTATCAATGCTAATAACTGTAGAAAATTTATGCAATAAAGGGTTACAATATATTCTGACTATGTACTGTTAACAGAGTACAGTATATGTAAATGTAAAATAACATTTTTGTGAAAGTCATAAAAAGAATGAAGTTAATAATGTAATACATGAAAAATTTACTGTATAGAAGTGAAAATATCAACTAGAACAAGAAATCAATCACCATGTAGACAACATGACAGAATAAGGGAAAATAAACTCATGCCATACAGAAACAGCTAAAACACACAAACACACATACACATATTTCCAGAGATCACTTATCTGTAGGCTTAAACATAGGAACAATTTGATTATTCCGGTCTGCTTATTCTAGTGTAAATTATGTAGCATACTTAAATACTGGTATTCAAATTTTTTTCCTAATTTTTCACATGTTAAACATTTATTCCATATATACTTATACACAAACAATTATCATAACTATCTCGTTCACAATTTATACTTGCCAAAAGCATATTAATGTCACTGAATAAGTGCAAAGATTACTTTCAATCCCAAATTCATACAGAGACTAATTTTAAAAAAGGTCTCCCTTCACAAAGCATATTAACAAAATGCTTTTTAATATAAACATAGTGTTGCAGTAAAATGCAACTCTCGATGTTACTGAGAAGGATATCAGTTTTCGCAATATATTCCACAACGAAAGATATTTCACGAAGCTTTAACTTTGAAGGTATATTTATTTTGAAAACGACTTTATACGACAGTCATAGCCATATGGAAATCAAACTTCAATTAGATTATGCCAGGAGAAAAAAGAATTTTGGTCGTCTTAAATCAGTACAACATTTGATATGCTAGTTATAGATCTATCCAACGTCTTATTAATTCACGTTGAAAAAAAAAAACTGAAATTCGCATAACTAAGCCCAGTCTAGTGTTCTTATCCTGTTTGATTAAAATTACATATAGGAGAAACTATATATCAATTAATGTCAAATGACCTCTCTGTCATATGTTACTTTACTGTTAATATTAATTCTTTATTTCATGTTGAATTGACACTTCTAATGAACAAGAAAAGGCAATATTCTTAAATTTCCATAACTGTAGTTTATGTTCTACAGTACTTTTATGCCTATGAAATCTGGCTATGAAACGTTATGATATTCATTGTAAAAGGAAGATACAGCGCACTGCAAAAATGTCGAGTTATAGCACAACCTTTAGTACTTTACTAAATACACAAATATGATAAATTATGTCTACTAACTGATACTTCTTTCTTTCCACATTCACTTTTCTTTCTTATTATTTATCCACAACCTCAAAATTATGCAACATGACATAAATACATGGTAAGCTTTCTTAATCCCCCCCCTAACTTCTGTTTAATCTTCAAAGGAGAGAAGCAATATATATATCTGCCTAAACACTTCCACACATTCAAGCCATTCTCTTTAGGGTTTTTTCTTCTTACCTTCTTCCTCCCTGACAGCCCTTAGAAATTCCTCAAGCTCTGGAGCTTTATCAGCATCAGAAGCTGCCGCCTTGACTTCGTTCTCGAGTTTTTCTAACTGGTCCTGTGGTAGGTGAGCAAACCTTCCTGTTAGGATGAAGAATTCATAAATGTTGAAGCAGCAGCAGATAAATAAGTAAGTAAATAAACTACGAATTGAATTATAAAAGGAACAGATTAATAATGCATTAATGGCTAAGGAATAAGTCCAGTATACTGAATAAAGTCCAGTATACTGAATAAATAATGAAATAGGTAGATTGTTGAATAAATGAATAACACATATATGAATCATTAGCACATCTTGTAACCAATGTTTTTTATAAATAAAAAAAAAATTATATTTACATAAATATAACATATTTATGCAAAAATATGAATGTTTAGCTCAGTGTGAGTATCTGCTACAAGAATATTTGCCTCTCAGGTAACATACTTAAATGAAAAATAAAAACCCACTGATGATTTTGAAGCATAGAACAATTCGTCAAAGATGTATAAAAACAGAAACAAAATCCAAATACCATATCTCACAGATCCATTTCTTTTTGCAAGATGCCAAGAAACAATTTCATGTGCTAAGCACCAAAACATTCCTAATTATAGACCTAAAAGGAAGAACACGTCTTTAGAGAAAAGAAGGAATATCTATGACAATACAGTAAGCACGTCCATTGGTACAGAGAACTATATATTAAAGAGTCAAGTACAAAATTGGGGTGTGCAACTTGTTCCTTAAGCTGCATGGTTGAACAGTTCCGAGTACCCAAAAGGAGACCACAGTCAATCCTGGGCTTTCCCACAAAGCTCTCAGGGAGTGTATCATGTGTTGTTGAAATATGTGGGGTGAGCAATGCCATCTTCCATATTGTGTTTGACTGTATGAGGTGACTTGTTACATCCTGTCCTGGCAAAATACTTTGAATTACCCAACTTCTTCTGTTAGCACTCAGTGATGGCTTATGTAAGCACTGCTTGGGTATTTAACCTCACTAAAATACACCACAACACCCTACGGACTATACAAAACAAAAGCTCTAAAATAATCACAGGGCACACAGCTACATACCTACACGGCACACAAATACTTGCTGCAGTCTCCACAAACCAACTCCACCCACTACATTACATAGTAGAACACCCAAAATCACCAAGGAATATTAAAACAGCAATTACCAGACAATATCACACAAATACTGTCATCTCTTCCCCCTCAATCAACCCCAAACCAGCCTACACAACCATATTCATATTCAGCTAACTCAACATTCCATTCAGTCACTCAAAGACAACACACAGCTGCATGCACTACCTCCCAGCACTCATCCTTCAAATTTCTCCATTCCCCGTCAGGACAGAGTCCACCTCGTCAGGCTGCAAGGTGGGCATCACCCAGCTCTTCTGAGCTATCAGAAGAGGCTGGACGACTCCACCTACAATACTTGTCCAGGATGTATCACATCACAGCATACAATCAAACACACTATGGAGACTGCACTGATTACAACAACATACATCAACAACACGACAGACACTCCCTGAAAGCTCTGTGGGAGAGCCAGGGATTGGCAGTGGCCATCCTCAAGGACTTCTGGCTGTTCGGCCAGGCAGCTTGAGGAAGAACCATAACAACAACTTCCAGAACATTAATAGATTTTGAAGTTAAAAACTGACTACATGTGTATCAAATAACAGTCACTGACACCACCTATTCATTTATCACTTTAATCTGTTTATTTTTGGATAAGATTAAGCTCATTACTATCAGCTACCATACACTCAATATTCAAGATGTGTGATAAAACAATCATGATAACAATAACAAATATGGGAATAATAACAAGTTTTTTTACATACTCAGTGCTGCCTCATACAATTCAATAAATAAAAAATAAATAAATAAATAAAAAATATATATATATATACCGGTATATATATATATATATATATATATATATATATATATATATATATATATATATATATATATATATATATATATATATAAACAAGACATTTCAATTCCTATTATTTTGTAACAATTACAAAGCACAACATTTTTATATTACCTTTATTTCATATCACGTAAACCAAGTGAAAAAAAACAAACGATTCTAAGCTAGCTGGAGTTACCCAATACTGAACGAACATTGCGATTCCAAAACATATTACAATTCCACCATACATATCACATTTTGCCTTGAACATAAGATAAATTAGTAGCTACCTTCAATGAAGCTTTTTTTTTTTATTATTTTTCTATCAATATATCTTTTAAATTGCAATTGAAGCAGCTTTATATAGTAAGTACTGTAATGCGACACCATAGTACCCATTAGCAAAAATGAAAAAGCTACTCGAGTGTTAGTGAATACCTCAATATGGTAGGAAAAGCGAGAAAAAATCAAGGCCACTTATTTCTATAATAATAATACTGATGTCAGAGGATTGAGCATTTACGTAAGATAAAAGAATGAAAAACTGAGATGAGATGTACAGCTATGTATGCATGAGAAATAATCAGACAAGAATAAGAGCAGAGAATTTAGTTACCACACCTCTAAAAGTGTGAGCTTTAGACAGTTCTGTAGCCCTTAGATGAGCTGACCCCTCTACAGCCTACAGACATTTTCCTTATGTCTGAGAATAATTGTGATCATTTTGTGTGACAAATGAAATATCAAACAATATTGCACACTCCAATTCCCACCTTCTTGTAAACTTTAGTGATACTGCCCCTTCTAAGATCTCACATACTTTTCTTTTTTACCAAGGAAAGTCATTATCACTAAGTGGGAGAGTGGAAACTCCCAAGCACTATTGTTCACTCCAATTCCAGCTTCATATTTCATGGGGTTAAGTAATTTTTAATTTCGCTATCAAATCAAGAGTTTTAGTTGACATCTTAGAAGCAGCACTATCATTGGTCTATGGTCATATGTGAGCCATGATGAACAAGACACCACAGGATGAATGTGTAAACCAGGTGAAACTGTTTTGAGAGACAAGCTATCACACTTGCAGACACAAGGAGACAAGGCTGAACATAAAACAAGAGGATGAGATGCCTCAAACTTCGAACCAACTTTCTTTTCCAACTTTTCTTGCTCTTCAACCCAAATTCTTCAGTTTCTCTTCACTTCATTTATATATACAGGTATACAATACATTGCCTGGTTTACATCATACAACTTTATCTTGACTTAAAGACTCACTGTCTTTGCAATCATACCATATATATGCACAACTATCTTTAAAAAAGTTTGTAATTCACTTCAGCAGATATCCCTCCATACGTTTACTACACTTGCTATGTACCTTCACTATTTACTCTATTATAAATAATTTCAAGATGCGTGTAAGATATGTACAGGGACATACTTTTTACAACAAATTACTTGCATACAATATTCAATGTGATCATCAAGTCAATACAATCTCATCCTTGTCTAAACCTTTACAGGTCATCCCTAATCTATGCTTCTATATATACATTATATACATACACACATACAGTGGCCACAATCCTTCTTGTAAGGGAGGTGGCCGAGTCAAAGAATACATTCACCAGAAGCTGATAAACCTCGATCCCTTCTCTTAATTTACATAACAGATTGATAAAAAGGACTCGTTTGCTTTAGTTTCAAGAACAAGCAACAAGAAAATTACGAAAATTTTTACAAAAATGGAAGGGACCACTGGGAACGTACCTGCAGCTTTTGCATTTGCAAATTCCTCAAGGTATTTCTTCACTTGATTCTTAGGGATCTTGGGTTTCACAGGAATTCCAGGCTGATTTAATCTATGCAAGGCTTCCTGAAAGTTAGTAATTATCATTCGTGACTGTCACTTTATTAAAATCTATCACTGAGATTAAATTTGGCAAAGCATGAAGGAATTTTTTGCAGTGATTACATATGCAATATCACCCACAACCAGTAGTAGCAACTGCAATGATTAAAAAACCTAACACTACAAAATCAATTAGGATTTCATAATAATTGTGAAAGTATTTCTATAAATGATGTCTACCTCAGGAATAACAACATCAAAAAGTGCTCAGCCACCAATTACACAAGAGTATGATTTCAAGTCCATAAAGAGAGGCTTATTCTGATGACAGCATTCCATAAACCTAAAGTCTATGATATTTAACTTTTTGTAAAAACCAACTTATCTGTGGGTTATATTAGATCTAACTAGTAATAATTCCAAAGCGAAGACCAGTCACAAAATCTTTAAAACATCAGTGATCCTAATGATCTGACTTGAGTTGTCATATTCATGATAATCTTATTAGATACAAAAAAAATGAAGGACTCAAACAGTCTATTAAAATGACTCTCATACTCTCGTTGAAATTAGTAATTAATGGCTCAGTAAGTATGTGTACAAATATCATTTACTTGTGTAAGAGAGATGAGCTATTAAATTAGAATTCATAACACATATCTTAAAATGAGAAAATCTGCCACCACAAACGATATTTCTAAATACTTAACTAAATTTACTAAGCAGTGGAACAGGGTGTCAAGTGTATAAATATCTAAAGGAAAGTGGTTTTTAACTTGAAAAATATGAAAACTGATAAAAAAAATGCCTGAGAGTGTAAGAAAAATAAACTAAAGTTACCTCTCAAAATACAGCCAAACAAGGTTTGCTTGGATTTTCATGATAATATATACTGGTTGTATTAGGCAACATCCCTTATTGTGAATGACAAATTTTCACTCATTTTTGTTACACAATCCCTATAAAATGAATGTGCGACAACTGAATATACATGCCTACGTCCAATTCTGAGATTGACCAATTTTTACTCATTTTACCTGCAGAATCCCTTAAAAATGAATGTGCAACAAACATACCTATGTCCCTTTCTGTGAATGACAGATTTTCACACTTTTGCTGCAGAGTCCCTAGAAAATAAATGTGCGACAATTGAATATATGTGTATACGTCACTTTCTGTGAATGACAGATCTTCACTCGCTTATGCTGTAGAATCCCTTGAAAATGAATGTGCAATAAACATGTCTACGTCCCTTTCTGTGAATGACAGATTTGACTAATTTTTGCTGTAAAGTCCCTAGAAAAAGAATGTGTGACAACTGAATATATGTGTCTTCGTCACTTTCTGTGACTGACAGATTTTCACTCGTTTTTACTGTAGAAGCCCTTGAAAATTAATGTGCAACAACTGAATGTGGTATCATCTCAAAAGTACTGTATAACATTTCATGTGCAACAGCAACTGAGACAATATCTGTATATGGTAAGTCTACAGGAAACTGAGAAAATTAACATCAAATACTACTTGATCCATCAGTACCGTTTTGTCATGCCCTTTGGCATGCTCAGAGACACTTAGCTGTCCAGAATCTGATTCCATATGAAAATCACTCCTTCTGTGAACTCTTTGAAACAATCTCTGCGATGTATTTTCTGATGAACCAGACTCATCTTTTTTGTCAAATTCTTTTTTAATTTCTTTCATTCTACTTGCAACCTGCATTACACGCCGTTTCTGCATATGCAAGTCCATGGAGCTTAGAAATTTGTCTAAAAGCAAACAAGATGGGAAAATAATGATCAATTCAACCTCTATCTAAGCTATATTCAATTAAAATTGTGGAAAAAGAAGCATGGAATGCAAATAAAATACTGACAAAAGAAAGAACTGGGTTAATCATTTGATCTAAGATGTCACTAGTAGCTACATTTAAGGGCAACAATCTATAACAATTAGCATTTCTCTTGGGATACAATAACCGTTTTCAATACAAAAAAAGCACTATCGTTATCAATTTCCAAATATATATTAACTGCAGATTTTGTTAAGTTGTCAATAAATACTGTTAAGAATTTTATTAAAAACAAGTTTAGTAAAGATTTTACTGTACTCAATATCACAGAAGATAAAATAATCAAAGAATACTTTGATTAGACATGGATGGGTGCTAGCACAGTATGTGAGAAGGAAAATTAGCTAAAAAAAATTCTGTGACAAATTAATAATTATTCTGCAGATACATATCATATATAAGTAATAATATGATGATAAAATGCATTCTTATATTATGATACTCTGCATTTTTAGCTTCTTATTTACAAAACAGCATTTTTGCCCTTATTGAAACCCTGGAACATGAGAACACTGTTCCATTATTGGCCCAAAACATCGAAAGGTATAGTCACTGAACCTGCTGAACGGATAAAAGGTACCAGAAAGGGATGCCACAATCCTCTCTGTCTTATCCCAATGTTGCATGAGGGGGATTTACAAATCACCTTTGGGATTTAAAATTTAGGTATGAACGAGGTGCTATACCCACTGAAATACTGAAAACAAGGCTGGACAATTTACTCACCAATTTTTGCTTTTGGAAGGAATATGGAACGTAGGGTGGAGCCGAGTGACTGTGCTTCTTGAAGACACTCTGTAATAAAGGTGAATTTTGTTTATCACACATTCAGAGGAAAAAAAATCACAAATATCTAAGTGAAATGGTTATTTGATAATAGAAAACGATTAAATAAGCACCAACCAAAAATTTTCATTAAAAAATATGCCACATATTGTATAATTTTTTATATTAGAAAAAGTAATACAGTACTGAATTCATTAAATAAAAGACATACATGAAATACAAATCTTTAAAATCAAAATATTTATGATAAGCAACCTAAAGTAAAAAACTAAATAAGATAAACACTATAAAAATGTATCCAAATAAACTAAGCAATTAATGCTTGTGTGTTAAAATAAATAAAAACGCAATTTGTCAAAAGTGTTATTCAAACCATTCAAGAAAAAAAATGACAGAAAAACAAAACTATACACAGAAGCATTCCGAAAGGAAAAAATAAATGATGAATAAAAGAGCAGCAAAAGATAAAGGACATAAAAATACACAATAGTGATAAAAAAAAAATGGTACTGAGAAAGATAAATAGAAAATGAATAAAATAATTTTAGGATATTTAAAACATAAGCACATAGAAGAGGTAATATGGAATGCAGTACATCAATAGAAGAAAATACAAGGAACAATAGAAAATACATTCAAAATAAACAATAAGAGTTAAATAACTCATTTTATAATTTCGAAAACATAAAACACATAAGAGGTAAATAGGAATACATGAATGGAACAAAAATATAAGGAGAAACAAGAAAAAAAACACATACAAAGTAATGAAATAAATACATTATCTTAAGATACTAAAGACATAAGCATACATAAGAGGGTACATATGAATACAGTACAGTACATCAATAGAAAGACAGTAGAAGAGGAAACATGAGAAAACACACACAAACAAAAGTAAGCAGGGGTTATAAGCGAAGGGAACAAGTACATGCCAAAGCTTTGGACGAGAGCCAGTAAGGGAAAGCATGAGATGTAGTAATCCCAGGATGCCAACCCCTGCTTACACAAAGGCCGAATACAATTGCAGGTATAGTTAGTACTGAACAGGAAGAGAGAAACAATTGCAGTCATAATTCAGAGAGAAATTAGCAAACGCAAAACTGTAGTTATAAATAATGCAAACGAGGGCAAGTGAAACCAAACTAAGGGCCAAGATCAACCCAAGAGATTGCTTAAGGAAGTGACCAGTGGCACTCGCAGTAGTGGCGGCAGTAGTAGTAGCAGTGGCACTACCACCAATGTGTAATTTGAGAAGGATACACATTGCTACTGTGTGCTCCCACAAAGTCTCACTCGTATGTCTTGTGAGAAAATGCAAGACAAAAAACAAAAGAATATCGGGGGAAAAGTAACTTTCAAACTAAAACAATAACACTAAAACACTTCTCGTGTACATGTAAAATATAAATTTATAGAAGGCAACATTAGTAGCTTAAGATGTATTATTTGATACCAATATACAGTATTAGTATATGAAGTTAAGACAGAAAAGGATATACTTTTCCTTGATAGTAAAATTATAAAATAAAAATATTATACAAAATATACACAAAAGAAAGCTTCTGTTTACTAATCTCAAAAGTGACTGTCATTTAGAATGCTGTCAAGAAAAAAGTAGTTTCTAATTAGTATGGTGTATCAAATATGGCTAAGTTGAATTTTTCTTAACAGAAAACCAGTATCAATTGTAGTTTCATATAGAATATATTAAAGGCTAACTAAACAGTAAATTGCAAATCCTTTCTCAAAAAACAAAGCAATATATATATATATATATATATATATATATATATATATATATATATATATATATATATATATATATATATATATATATATATATATATATATATATATATATATATATATATATATATATATATCTATATATATTTACACACATATATATACATATATATATATATATATATATATATATATATATATATATATATATATATATATATATATATTATATCTATATATATTTACATATATATATATATATATATATATATATATATATATATATATATATATATATATATATATATATATATATATATATATATATATATATATATATATATATATATATATATATATATATATATATATATATATATATATATATATATATATATATATATATATATATATATATATATATATATATATATATATATATATATATATATATATATATATATATCTATATATATATATATATATATATATATATATATATATATATATATATATATATATATATATATATATATATATATATATATATATATATATATATATATATATATATATATATATATATATATATATATATATATATATAAACAGACACTCTCCAACTTACAAACGAGTTAGGTTCCAGAAGTTTGCTTGTAAGCAGAATTGTTTGTAGGTTGAGTTCATGTAAAAAAATTACTGTACAGTATTGCATACGTATGTGCTGTACAGTACTTTGGCTAAAGATACTTAACTACTACATAACACAAAGTATACAGTATTAATGAATTTTAATACAGTATTAATAATGTAACAATATAGTACAGTACAGTAATACATTCATTAATGCATGAGTAGATAATGGGTGGTTTTTTCGTATCTGTGAATGTTCATAACTCAGATGTTTGCAAGTAAGGGAGCTTCTGCGTATATATATATATATATATATATATATATATATATATATATATATATATATATATATATATATATATATATATATATATATATATATATATATATATATATATATATATATATATATATATATATATATATATATATATATATATATATTATATGTAAACATGCAAAAATTAAAGCATGCATATATGAACCCAACTTCACTAATTTAACCAAAAATCAATAACAGAATATGGGGGGGTACAAGATCAAACTTCACACCTTTGGGGAAAACACATAAAAGACTCATAAACACCTGTGGAGTTACATTTACAAGGAGTAGCCTCAGACTACATAAGTGCGGACTTCTTTTATAAAATTTAATAAATACTTAAGTACTATTTACTTTTATAATATCAAGAACAAGTTTATAATGAAAAGTTGCAGAATGCATATAAAACCTAGAAAATCTTCAATACAATGAATATGATGCAGAATGCATATAATACAGTATTCAATTGGAAGCACTTATATACAAGTGTTTGAAGGTTATACTGAATAATATTTCCACAGATATTAATGACTCTCACCCCATGGGATAATTCATAGGGTCAAATCGTTGTTACCGGAGGGAAAACTTTGCGGAGTTCATCACGAGACAACTTGGCTTTTTCAAGCTTTTCTCGCAACTGATCCACCAACTCCAAATCCATTTTGTTCTACGTTCCTAAAGTTTTTTTTCCTTCTAGAGATCAAATGGGGAGGAGAAAGGAGAGCAAGAGAGGGAAAGGAAGCTGAAAATAAGGCAAATAATAAATGTGAAAATAATATTAATAAATTAGCTGAAACACAAAATTGCTGAAAAACAAAAAAAAAAACTAAATACAACTGTTAAAACAATACAAACCAAATGGCAGAGGTCCCCTGATGTGACAAAAATCAAAGCATAAAAAAAGAAACAAATTACTTTACATATTTAAAATATAAATTTGTCCAATTCATAGAAAACGTGTCACATGTAAATCCAATTATTTTTTCTCTTAATGAATTACAAGTGCTTTCCAAACTAGAAAAAACTTTTCTCTGAAAGTTCCCAAAACACAGACAGATAATGATGATTTAGGATAAAAGACAAGAGTGTAGAATCATTTAGCACTAATGCACATGAACAATAAACTTCAAATTTTTCTGATATCAATCATCCAATTTCTAAGATTATTAAGCAACATAATCGGTGTACACATGAATAACCATACCTAATAAGTCAATAATAAAACTCCTGTAATCCTTTAAATCGAAGTTCAGATAAAGTGACTAAATTATATAATTTATATACATAATATACCCATGAAAATTAGCAACTTATCTTGTTCCTTTCTGCTCATCAGTTGGTAGACTTAAAATAAGTCTAGTCTAATATTTCTCCCTTTTTACTCAAAGCTTTATCCTATTCCGACATCTATATTACTTTGATACCATCTTTCAATAAACTCCTCACCTCGAATGATCAGTAATGACTATGAGAATGATGTGATAAAAATGCCCCGAAGTCAATAACGATATGCAAGAACCTCATAGACAATGACGACTTGACTGCTGTGATACAAGAAAACCATCATCATCACCTTTCAATTTCCAAAGAAACTTAAGGGCAACTTGAGGGATGCTTACAAAATAAAATAATAATACACAAGGGAAATTACATTTTCTACTGTGCCAGGGATAAAATACGGACTTAAAAAATAGATTTTTTCAACAAAATTTAAATACTTCTGCAGGCCACAAAGAGATCTAGAAGCATAGTAATCTGACCTGCCAGGACTTATCAATATCTAATATAAAAGGTGTATTTTTCCCAAAAGCTCTCTTCGGTATAAATTAAGGATATTTTTCACATATAATATTGTTTTCCTAATCTTTTTTATTTTGCCTGAGAGAACTC